>PVKV010032273.1:0-20030 GCA_004027835.1 Alouatta palliata
GGAAGGAAGGAAGGAAGGAAGGAAGGAGGGAAGGAGGGAAGGGAGGAAGGAAGTAAGTATGGGCAGACGGACAGACAAACATAGCCAGGCACAGTGGCTCATGCCTGTAATCCCAGCACTTTGGAATGTTGAGGCAGGTGGATCACCTGATATCAGGAGTTCGAGACCAGCCTAGCCAACATGGTGAAATCCCCATCTCTATAAAAATACAAAATTAGCTGGACATGGTGGCACACACCTGTAATCCCAACTGCTTGGGAGGCAGAGGCAGGAGAATTGCTTGAACCCGGGAGGCAGAGATTGCAGGGAGCAGAGATCACATCATTGCACTCCAGTCTAGATAACAAAAGCAAAACTCTGTCTCAAAAAAATATATATATATATTAATGACCAGCACTTTGGAACTGCACACAGCATGCTGGAGAAAGACATCCACTCACATTAGTAGACTGTCCACCTGTGACAACTTTTTAGCCACTCTTTCATTCCAAAAGCAGGTTTTTAAATATGTCCCTACATTCTCACATGTCCAGATTGAGCCTGGTTGCAGTAAGATTCACTATTCATGAATGAGATTCATTCATTTACTCACTCTATTACTTTCTGATTAATATATTTAATTAACAACTTAAATTACTTATAGAAGTTTCTTTGTTTCTGTCTAAACCAAATTTGAACTAATACTGTCTAGCTCCCAAAATGAAAAAACGCATTTTTGAATTTAAAAATCCCAGTAGGCAGAGCACAAAGAATTGTTTTAGGGCAGAGAAACTATTCTGCATGATACCATAGTGATGGATACATGTCATTAAACATTTGCCAAATCCCTTAGAATGTACAATACCAAGAGTGAGCCCTAAGGTAAACTATGAATTTTGGGCAATTATGTGTCAGTGTAGGTTCATTCACTGTAATAAATGTACTACTCTGTTGGGGCATGTTGATGGTGGAAAAGGCTAAGTACACATGGGTTATGTATATATAGGGTATACAGATACTCTATACCTTCCACTCAGTTCTCCTGTGAGCCTAAAACTGCTCTAGATTTTTTTTAAAATCCCTCATAATCTACAGATTCTTTAGAGCTTTATTGCATTAACCTAATCCAGGTACCCTTACAGGGCCATGGCTGCTAAAACAGAGATAAATATGGAATGAATAATCATAGAATCACAACTGTGATTTACTGTGAATTTTTCTTTTTTTATGAGGAAGAGGTAGTGGGCTTAACACTTTGTATTTGTTGGGTTTTGTTTTCATAATCACCATAAAGATAGGCAACATTATTGTCTTTAATAAAATTAAAACAGCTGTGGTGAGGCTGTGCAATTTGCCCAATATCATACAGCAAGTAAGAAGAAGACCTGAGAATTTACTGCATGCCCATCTGATGTCAAATCTGATGTTCCTAGTCATTCATTCATGGATTCAATATTCGTGAAGAATCTTCTATCTTACTGGATTTTTTTTCTTTTTTTTTTGAAACAGAGTTTCACTATTGTTGCCCAGACTGGAGAGCAATGGCAGGATATCAGCTGACCACAACCTGCACCTCTCGGGTTCAAACGATTCTCCTGCCTCAGCCTCCTGAGTAGCTGGGATTACAGGCATGTGCCACCATGCCCAGCTAATTGTGTATTTTTTTAGTAGAGATAGAGTTTCTCCATGATGATCAGGCTGGTCTTGAACTCCCAACCTCAGGTGATCTTCCCGCTTCAGCCTTCCAAAATGCTGGGATTACAGGTGTGAGCCACTGAGCCTGGCCAGGATTTTTTTTATAGTGAACAAGACAGACATGAACCCTGATCCCATGGAGCCTAGATTGTGGGGAAATTGTGTATGAGTCATACCAAAAAATGAAATGTAGAGAGCTAGACAGGCAATTTTTGTTTAAACTTTACACATACATATTTAAAATACACAACAAAAAATTATTCCAAAAATGTAAGTGCTAATCAGAGATATAATAGGAAGTAACTAGAAGGTCACCTCAGGTATATTAATTTGGGAACACTTCCCCGAGAAATTTGCATTTTAAACTGATACAGGAATGACAACCTGCCATCTGAAGGCCCAAGAAAGAACATTCCAGTACAAAATTCCTAAGGTAGAAATGAGCTCAACATGCTCAAATGGCCAAAATAAGGACCGTATAACTGGAGCATGTTAGAGCAATGGGGGAGAAGAAGAGAGAGGCCAGGGTAAAGAGTCTGGATTTGATTGTAAATGCAACAGAAAGAAGCCACTAGTGGTTTTAAGCAGGAAAGTAACATTCCAGGTACTGTGTAAATAACAGTTTGTAGGGAGGCACACACGGAGGCAGTCTAGTTAAGAGCCAATTAGGCTGATGTACAATAAAGATCATGGTAGTTTGCATTAAAGTTTTAATTAAAGTAAAAATGTAACTGAAAGGGTAAAGTCCGGATGTGTAAGTAGAAACACAGAGCTTTCAGTTCTGGCCCACTACTGAATGGACACCCTAAAAATCACTACGGAGACCAACAGCACTAGCATGTCTATGAAATAATTCCACTCTAGTGGATTCAGCAAAGAGCTAATGTCCTATTGCACTCTGGTTTAAGGTGCTATAAATTCTTTGGCAAATTATTCCTACATATGAGCACCATTATACTATGTGCTCAGTTCATCAATGATGCCATGCTACAGTGGTAAAAATAAAATTAAAGTGAAATAAAACCTTAAAAACTCTTAATAAACACATATTTTAAGTTCTTTCCCTCCATTTTGTTGTATGATTTTAAGTACAGGAGTAAGATTCAGAAATCAAACTATCCTTCTTTAAAATTGCCTAAGGGCATTGTGTAGTCTATAGGTGTTCTATAAATCTCATTAAATGATACAAGTAAAGAACTAATAAAGAATACTGGCTCCTTATTCCTGAATGTTTACAGAGGTCCCATTTTCCTTTACAGAATCTTAAAGAAATTTAAGCAAAGTGATTCTCAACAAAGTGATAAATTATCAGTACAATTTTAAATTTAAACCAGGGTACTAAATGATATTAAAAATTTCAGGATAAACACATCCATAGATAAGCTTTCTATCATACTATTTAATAGGAATATCACAAAACTACTTTTACATAAATATAACTAGTGAGATTCTACCAAATCACAACTTAAGTTGAAGATTTCTGCATTCTTTTTTCACTACCAAGACTGGTGAAGAAGGGGTAACAATTATTCTCACCACATCTAAATTCCATAAGGTGTTTCCATCTTCTTATGTTCAAAAGTCCTTTTACTGAAGTGCCCTTAAAATTTTTTCTGCTTAATCTGCTGCCCTTGTTTGGCTTAGCTATTCAACTTCCAGAAGTTCTGTGGTTCTATTCTTTACCCGCTTGATTCTGTGATCTGGGTGGGCAATTTATATGCAGATATTTTGTGTTTTCACTCATGTTTCTATTTATTTTTCTGAAATTTATTCAATTTTTGATTTGAGGACATTTGAGCTGACAAAGACTTAAATGTTTATTTGTCTATATGTCATGGCATCTTAATACCTCTCAGTCTTAATATACAGGAAACAGAACTCTAAGAATTTCTATCAACCACCAATGAATAGAGGAAGATGCATGAAGTCTGAGTTGTAAATATTTTGTTTTGAATCACAGAAAAGACACATCACACTATAAATAAAAAAGGAGAGGAAGCCTTGACTCCAAGTCACATGAACTCTATTAGTCTACATTAGACTGTAGTTTGTCTTTCACTTTCTTCCACACAGTATCTCTTCTCGTGCTGCAGGCATAGAACCCACCGCTCTCCATCCTAACTGACAACAACTCAGTTCAGACCATCACCCCTCACACTGTTTGTGGAAAATACAATTCTGAAGTTTAGTGGCTGTCCTGATAATTTTTCCATCTGGGTTATCGCTATCTTTTGTGGACTAGGCTAATTTACAAAACTGAGAATAATACAAGTAACTCCTATTCTTAGAAATGCAAATTATGTCCAGTGGACTGTAATCATTAATCCCTGGATTCCAACCAGTTTTGTAGTTTTAAATCCACTTATTAATTTCAACATTCCTAATCTGACTATAAATATGTGGCATTTTGAGTTCTCTTCTGAACTTGTTGTAATACTACAGGTTTTCTCATTAATTAATGAGTTAAATTCAAATTTTGACATGTGTTCATTTTATGTTTGTATGAGAGACATAATTACATTCTTTCAAATGCATCAATTGAATATTCTACTCATTATCCCCTCTACCGCTTCCTTGAAAGATGATCATTCAATCTTTGCTCAGCAAGTCCTGTAAAAGATAGCTCAATACCACACACAGAGGCATTCATTTTTCACCCAACTAACTTGTGTTGAAAATTGAGTTAAATCTGCTCTTTTATATTTTAGTCTATCAATGTCAGTTCAAAAGACAAATTTCCTTTCCATGTGACAATCATTCAAACACTCTAGAACTGTGCTATCCAATACAGTAGGCATTATCCACAAGGTAGCTATTGAACACTTAAAATGTGACTGGTTAAAATTGAGGTGTGCTGTATGTGCAAAACACACACAAGATTGGAACACTTAGAACAAAAACAAAGAGGGTAAAATACCACAGTAATAGTTTAATGGATTACATGCTGAATATTTGATATTAAATCAAATAAAATATATGATTAAAGTTAATTTTATCTTTCTTTTTACTTTTTAATGTGGCTATTAGAAAATTTAAAATTGCACATGTGATGGCATCTGTAGCTCAAATATTATATCCATTGAGCAGCATTGCTTCAGAACTCTAATCCTCTCTCTAGTTAAATCTTCCTTTACTCCCTACCAAACATCTCTAGATCCTCCAGCCATTGTCAAACAATCTGGTTTCTCAAGTCCTTCAGATTCCTCACTCTGACATCTGGGAATATTCCAGCTTGCTGAAATTTCATACAGCAGACACTGAAGATCAAATATAATCACTAGGGCACATGAGCTTTCTGTGTAACTTGATTGAGAACTTATACTTCCATTAACAAAACTTCACATCACACTATATTTTAACAGACTTACATGACTTGCTTTTAAATCAAATCTTTCCCCATCCTGTATCTAATGACTTAAATTTTGTTGATTATGTGTGTATGTATGTGTGCACATGTATCTTCTTAAAACTCATAATTTGTTCATCTCACTGAACAAATTATATCTTCTGCTATCTATAAATGTAAGAATGCATACACCCTCTATTCCATGACTCTACCCATGCTATAGATAATCATTTCTCAATCCATGAGCCTTGCTACACCAGTGTACTGTGGAGTCTTCATAGGTAGCTTTCAAAAATGTTGATCCCCTGTAAAACTTGTTTTTGCAACAAACAGACTAAAGAAACAGCTCTATCTGCCTATCTTTCAGATGGAGCACTGGGCTGGGAGGACAGAGCTGATAAAGCACTTATGCACTTACGTGTTGCACTCAAAGGCACAAGGTAATAACAAGCAGGCAAAGCATACAACAGAGAACCAGAATATATGCACATGATGCCTCACATGTGCATATGAAAGAGGAAAAGGAGGCAGGGCATTCAGCAGTTCCACTCTAATATGGAACTTGGTGGAAAGAGCAACCAAGTGAAAAGTACAATAACTATAGCTTCCAATCATGCTATCAAAATTCTGTATTTTGAAACTGTGCCACAGATATAAAAACATCAAGAACTACTGCTATGGATTAAAATTTCAGTGAAGACTAGATCAGACCCATGGGACACAGCACTGGAGGATATCTTTCAAGTTAACATTGAACTTTAATTGTCATACAGCCTGGGTATATTTCCAGTGAATTCTACTATAAGCAAGTTTATATGTTATCATATCCATAATTGTATCATCTGAAATAAAAACATATTATATCTACAGTGTTCACCTCTTCTACCAGTCTACAGCACTATTCCTTATGAAACCAGGTTTAGCATTACCTATTCTTAATAAGCCAATGTTGACTTTTAACATTTCTTTCTTTTATAAGTGTTCATAAACTAATTACCAATTTAAGCATCTGGATCAACATTAAACTTATGAGTTTCAGTTTGTGGGGTCTAAATTTTTGCAACTTTTAAAATTTAAAATAGTTGTTCATTTCTTGGCTTTTGATAGATTTCCAGAAGAGTTTAGAGTGGTATAAAAAAGGAATCACTTCGAAGCCAAGCTAGCTCTAACTTCAGGGCTCTCTACAGACCTTAGAGCAAGCTGCCAGATCTCTAGAGTTTGTTTCTGCATCAGTTAGGAATCACGAATACTCACTGAGTATTTGTAAAGACAAACAGAACTTAAAATTGTCAGCTGTGATGCTTTGGATGTATAAAAAAAGTGAAACAAATATGGCAAAACATTTTCTATTTGATGGTTACATGGGTATTTGACATATTTTCTATACCATACCGTGTGTTTAAAATATTTTACTTTAAATATGAGTAATTAGCATAGTTTATTATAATATTAGCAATACGTTAATAATTTAGCATAATTACTTCAATTGTTACAATTTTTTCAATACTTACAGGTAACAAATCTGTAAGTCTTTTCAGTCTTAAGACAGGTCACAGGGCATCTGTCTTTAAATCAGACAGATCTGTATTTTAACTCTTACTTAATCACCAATAAGCTAAGTAATGCTTAGGAAGACACTTTCCTCTAGGAGGTTTGCTCTTAATTTGTAAAATTAAGATAAGCAAACTTACCTTGAAGGGACATTTTAAGAATTATGTATGATACACTAGTTAACACATACCTGACAGTATTTCCTTGAAAATTCGTAGTTTTCATAATCATTATCATTATTCTAGAATATATTTCCTGAACCTGTTAATACATATTTATTTAAATTAGAAATATATTTTTTCTTAATCCTTTTACTTTTACAATGCTTTCCATGTCTCCTGAGTGCTTTTTTCCTTTCCAGTTTAAATGTTATTTCTATTCCGTTAGCCAAGTCACAACTGACTGCAGTCCCTGCCATATTTCTCATATCTAATTAACCAATCAGCCCTATTCAATCAGCTGAAGTGATGTTTCTTTTCATATTTCCTTCTCTCCTTTCCCACCACCACCATCCTTGTTTAGCTGCATATTGCCTCTCATTGTATAATCGAAATAAATGCCTAACTCCTGTTTCTTCCCTGTCCAATGAATTCTAGACACCAATGTCAAATTAATCTTCTACAGTTCAAAGCAAGTTACTCTCCTGCTAACAATCTTCAAAGACTGCCAGTTGTCTACAGAATAGAATTTTTACCCCTAGTTTCTTACCCTTCGTGAAATGGCCTAAACATTCTTGTTCTATTTAGTCTCCCACAGCTTCTTGAATTCTACCTTCCAGGCAAGGGGATAAAGAACTACTTCAGGAAGTGATGGCTGGCTGGTTTTGATTTTCGGACTTGTATGAGTTACTTAAGATAAAAGTAAGTCCAGAAAAAATTGAATGATAAATTAATTCTACAAAAATATTTATCAAATTGCTTAGTTGAATTTCTTGGTTAATAAAGTACTTAACATATTGATGGAGATGTGGGCTATTTTAACCAGTGTTATTTAAGTTTTCTCTTAAATGTGAAGAATATTTTCCTATCTAACTAAGTAGTAGCTAAAAGCAGTTCCTTTGTTTGCTTATTTAGCATTTCATAGGATCACGGTGCTCATTTTGCTTTTTTCCTCTGAGACAGGGTCTCGCTCTGTCGCCCAGGCTGGAGTGCAGTGGCATGATCATGGCTTACTGCAGCCTTGACCTCCCAGGCTCAAGCAGTCGTCCCATCTCAGCCTCTCAAGTAGCTGGGACTGCAGACACACCGCTAACCCAGCTAATTGTTGTGTATTTTGTAGAGACAGGGTTCGTCATGTTGCCCAGGCCGAGGGCTCATATTGTATGCACATAGTTCAAAGGACCATTAAGATAATCACCCCCATTTCACAAATGACAAAACTAAATTTCACAGAGCAGCCTCTTGAATTGCCCTGAGTCACATTCATTGTAAGGACACACAGGGGGTTGAGTGTGTATACTAAGCACAAAAATTCATTTTCTTTTTCTTATTTTTATTTATTACAATGGTTTGGATATTTGTCTGGAAATAATAAAAATGCATGATTATCATTCCCATTTTCTCATAACTTCTAAAACTCCAATATACTTTAATAAGAGATTACAAAAAATTAGCTATTTCAGTTAATCAAATTCAAAATGTTGTTTTAATGAATAGATGCTAACAAATAGACTTCTACTTTCAGTAAAGAAACCTGTCCCCCATGTCTCCAAAAGTTCTTCAGTCAAGGTTAACAAAATATTTGTTGATTTTCTCTGTTAATGTGCAACTCTTTTCTATACTTCCCCCAAAATTATAATCATTGATAGGGTTGAAAACAAGTTCTAAAATTATTTTTTAGCTAATGTAATTTGCAATGTAGGGCTAAGCTTGATAAATATGTTTTAAAATGAGTTTTGCTTACAATTTCCTCTGAATCTTAGGCAGTTATACAATTATTCACAGGCCAGAAGTTTCCATTACTTGAGAACTTGGAAATAAAAATGTAAATATACTGTATAATTAACACCCATTTACATAAAGCAAAAAGTAAGGCACACAAGCTTTCCCTCAGTTCTTAACATCAAGGTAAATTTGATTAAAACGGAAGCTTGTTTGAGGCTACCATCAAGATGGATAGATTCCTTGCTGGGTCACATAATGAGCAGGAAGCATTAGTGCAGAGGAGAGAGACCCAAGCATGACTGGGATTTGCTCTTACAAGTGATGTATTACATTGCCAAAAGGAGGGCATTATCTGTTATGTTAGGTTTAACAACAGAAGTAAACATGTATCATTTTATAAATACAGTAAATATTTTATCTGTCTTCCCATGGCCAACTCACTTTTGAAGCCTTGATGACAATGGTCTACCTAGAGACGCATTTAGAACGGTCAGTGGGTCCATTGGTCAAACAGCTGCACACCATTATTCAGCTGACTTTTTTTATCTACCTCATTCTGGCATGGAGTATAATTCCCCAGCTATACCAGGGCTAATGAACAGCCCCATCAAATAAAGTGTCATATGAAAAAATTGTTTCAGAGACTGAAGAAAAGGATATCCTTGCAGGCAAAATCACTAATACCTCATCCTGCCACTAGTCCGCAGGATCACAGTTCTACTCTTTGTTGTAACTTCACACTAGTTCAGAGTCCAGTCAATTCTTCCCTGTATTTGCTCCAAACATCTCCATTCCCAACCCCTACCCTGACATGTTCCCCTTACTTGTGTTCTGCACACTGCAGCCAGGACTCTTTCTGAAGTACAATTCTGACAATGATCCTCCCCTACTTCAACCTTGCCATGATTTCCCACTGCCCCCAGGACAAAAAGTTAATGGTATAACATCACTGCAAGACTGTTCCTATTCTAGACCCCAGTGAGTGGTATGGGCCCATCTAGTCCTATGGATCCAGTGGACATGACACTTGAATCCTCAAGTTTCTCAAGGAGCTACAGAAATGTTGAAAAGCTGAATAAAAAGTTGGCTTCAAAATATAAAAGAAATCAGTATCACATTTAGCAAATGTTTCCTGAAATTTCCACAGAACATATTTTCTCAACTAATTGCTATTCAATACAGTTATTATAAACTAATCTATAAATTATTTGATATTGGATATGGATACTGGATATAATGTGAAATGAAAGTTTCAAGGTAAAAGTACCTAGAGACACAAATGTCTTAGAATCACCATAATATCTTGCCATTCTTCCATCCTCCATCCTACCTTCCTCACTCTTTACCCAAACTGAACTTCTTTTAGAACCTTAATATGTCATGCTATTTTATTCTTTAGATGTCTTATCAATGCCATTCCTTCTCACTGGATGACTCCTATACACATTTGACCCCTACTCACCTGGATGACTCCCATTTATCCCTCAATTCCTTGTTTAGATGTCACTTATCCTAGGCAGTCTTCCCCAATCTATCCAATCTGGACCCAGTGGCTTCCTACCTATTTCCAGAGCATTCAACACTCCACTGTCATTAACTTTGAGTATACATGATTGCACTTTGTCACCTACCTGCTGGTCTTCCCCTCTGCAACGTAAGTTCTGGACAGGCACGTACTATGTCTCTCCTATTGTGTTCACCACCAAGTCCCAGAGCCTGACACAGAGCCTGGCATTTAGTAATGAACATCTGTTGAGTGAATATGTAAAATCCTCTGCTTCACTCAATCATAATTCCACTGCTTTCAATAAATTTTCATATTAAATAACTGATTGATATTTTTGTTTTTATTTCACTGACAGTTTGCTTGGTTGACCTGACTGGCCTCATCTATAGAAGCACACATAATCTGCTACATGTAGAGATCTAGTTCACGTCTCTTGAATTCAGTCTGTTTTTATTTCTCTTTATATCCTATTTTACAGGAAATATTAATATTTAGGGCCTAAAAATGTCTATTTATATTTTTCTTTATACTAAATCATGTCTGCATTTGAATTATTTATGTCCACAAATCCCATTTTCCAAAATCTTTTCAAATTATATTATCACTGTTTCACAACACAAATTTTTAGTTACATGAATCCATTTCAATTTTCACCTAAAAAGAGTAATTGATTTGTATCTCAAAGAGCTGTACTAGTAACCAGCAACAGGACCTTGGCTTTATGTTTTAGCTCTCTGAGTCTCTGTGTCTTTGTCCAATTTCCCTGAGAACCAGACCCTGAGCAAGTAGTTTATTTGAAAGAATCTTTCAAGAAACAA
Source organism: Alouatta palliata (assembly GCA_004027835.1). Classification (NCBI taxonomy): domain Eukaryota; kingdom Metazoa; phylum Chordata; class Mammalia; order Primates; family Atelidae; genus Alouatta; species Alouatta palliata. The sequence goes on from PVKV010032273.1 coordinate 10,780, forward strand.
CAGCAGATGAGTAGAGAAGTCACAAAGAAAATTACCCAAAGTAGGTAATTGTAGTTTAATATGATAGGGATGTTCCACACACCTTGGAAGAAGATCTGAGAGATGGGGAAGCTGGGTATTAATACACCAACTTTGTCAGTCCTTGGGAGAGGGCTGCTCCTGGAGAGCATTAATTCTTAGGCACTTCTGGGCTGGCATTGCACAGAGGCAAAGTGGCCTCAGCTGCTAGGAAAGGTCTTTAAGTAAAAGGAGGCAGACACTGGGAACTGGAAGGTCAACTTGCCTACAGATGAAGCCCAAGAGGGTATATACTCAGGGCACAAACAGCATTTGCTACATTCAGTTTCCTCAGCCATAAAATGTGGAAAAGACCTACCCCTCAAGGTTGCTGTAAACTGAGCCAAAATGTATTTTAATTGCTTGGAGATAAATCTACACATTATTTGCCTAAGATCTAGTCTCTGTTCTTCAGCAATAAAGCCAATGCCTTTTTAGTAGCTACTATCTTTAAGCTCCTATCTGTGTAAATAGGTGGGCAAATACATGTTGATCACTTGCAACATGTGACAAAGCATTTAACCTATGAACAAGTTTGAGTTTCTAAAAAAGAACAGTACTACTTAAATGCAAACTATGACCAGTTGAGGTGGTCATGCTGTAATCACAGTGCTTTAGGAGACTTAGACAGGAGGATCACTTGAGGATGGGAGTTTGAGATCAACCTGGGCAACACAGCAAAACCCCATCTGTAGAAAAAAAAGTGATCAAGGTATGGTGGTGTGCGCCTGTAGTTCCAACTACTCAGGAGGCTGAGGCAGGAGGATTGCTTGAGCCCAGGTGGTCAAGGCTACAGTAAGCCATGACAGCACCACTCCAGACTAGATGACAGAGTGAGACCCTGTCTCAAAACAAAATAAAATAAAAAATAAATTCAAACTACCCCATTTTTTTTTATATTTTTAATGAGAATCTAGGCAAACAAATTTTAAAAATAAACATCCTTGTTAATGAGTAAATGCTTGCTTTGCATACACTTCAAAACAGAGTAAATATCACTCAGTGGGAAAATAGTCAACACAGCTTAAAAACCATCTGGACGTTCACATTAGACTTAGAGAAGAGGAGAGAGAGCTTCACCTGGGTTAAATGATTTGTCCAATGTCACACTGGTAGTTTCCGGCATAGCACAGATTGGCTCCTGGCCTGCAGTCATTCCCCTATACCATTCAGCCTTCCTCAGTCTTCACAGGATTACAGAAGCCAAGCCTGTAATTTCCTGGGGAGATTATTTGCTTTAGCACGAGCACTTATTTCATGTTGGGCTAGTTGCATAAGGCCTTGCCTACCTAATTTGCTTCTTATTTCAACCTAAACTGCAAATTAAGCTAACACTGATTTTCAGTGAGTTTATCTGAAAATGTCCTCATAAATGCCTACAAACAAAAATCATATCCATAATACATGTTTCCCAAATTAAAACACCTACTGAAATATGTGTGACCTATGAAACTGGGATGCATTATCAATTCAATGAAGTACAACATTCACAGCTTTGCCCTACGGCGTGTTTCTTAAATGTGACTTGAGCACACAGCAGGTATTAAATAACCTTCCAAAAGACTGTAAGTTCAGCATTATCTACATATTTGCTTGAACAGTGTGAGTAAAAGGAAAAGCAATCTAATTAAAATTTCTTTGGGTATCTTTGGGACTGCCTTGATCTAAGGAAAACATCTTCAAAGAGTCATGCACTGTGATATTCTTCTTCCAGTGAGGGGTTAGTTGAGAGGTAATATGACACTTTAGAAGGAGTCACTGATAAGTTATAGTCATCTTCCCTGATAGGCAGTTAGACCTTGAAATAACAACAGAAAAGGAAGATTTTCATCAAACCTGAATTGAAGAAGAAACAAGTAGCAAAAAGGGCAATAGGCTTTGGGGTTTGTTCAAATACAAACTGCTATTTACTAGCTATGTGGCTTTAAGCATGTTACTTCACTTCTCTGTGCCTCATTTGTCTTCATCTGTAAAAAATGCAGAGAATGAAACCCACTTGTTGAGGTAACAGAATTAAATGAGAAAACAGACAAAGATCATGCACCATAGTGTTTGGCACTGAGTAGGCATTGGGGGGAAATGTATATGTAATTATATGATTATATACTGTCATTTTTAAACAAGTCTGTCTCAGAGTCCTCTTACTCTGGGAGACTCTAATTATATTTGCTTAGATGATTAGCATGCAAGCATTTTCCCACTCTGAAAAACTGTTAAGGTATGTCTAGTGGGTTAAATAGTGTCCCCCGCCTCCAAATTCATGATCACCTGGAACCTCAAATGTAACTTATTTAGAAGTAGGATTCTTGTAGATGTAATTAGGAACTTGAGATAAAGTCATCCTGGACTTCGAGTCAGTACTAAATTCAACAACTGGTTTCTTTATAAGAAGAGAAGGGGACACAGCAACACAGAAGGAAGAAGTCTGTGTGAAAAGAGAGACTGAAGTGGTGCAGCTACAAGCCAAGAACAACAAGCCAAGAACACCAAGGACTGTGGAAAGCTACCAGAAGCTAGGAAGGGGTAAGGAAGCGTTCTTTCCTAGCGCTTTCAGAGGGAGCTTGACCCCATCAATACCTTGATCTCAAACGTCTAGGCTCAAGTACTCTGAGAGAATAAAATTGTACCACCAAGCTTGAAAGCCACCAAGCTTGTGTTGAAAGCCACCGAGCTTGTGGTAGTTTGTTATGGCAGCTCTAAGAAATTAATACCGTATGATTATTTTCTATCTAGTAGAGAATAAAGCTCCAACGATTACAGTTTTATTCCACGGTATGACATGAATCATTTTTATTTCTAATTTGGTGATCTTATCTCAGCATTCTCTTTTATTCTACTGACCAAAAGAGTTTTTCCTATTCTCTTTGGTAGTCATTCTATCACACTGTTGGTTCCCTCATTAATGTATTAAATAAAAGTTGACATACACTTAAATTCTGTATGAGAGTTGTACTTTTAACATTTTAAAAATTAAACTTTGGGGCTGGTGCAGTGGCTCACACCTGTAATCCTAACACTTTGGGAGGCCAAGGTAGGTGGATTGCTTGAGCTCAGTAGTTTGAGACCAACCTGAGCAACATGGCAAAACCTGTTTCTACCACAAATACAAAAATTAGCCAGGCATGGTGGCATAGATCTGTGGTCCCAGCTACTCAGGAGGCTGAGATGGGAGGATAGCTGGAGCCCAGGAGGTTGAGGCTGCAGTGAGCCGTGATCATGCCACTGCACTCCAGCCTGGGTTACAGCACAAGATCCTGTCTCCAAATATATATATATATATATATAGTTTAACAACATACTTGCTAGTGATAACTGATGAGGATGACCTTAGAGACAGTGATGAGGATGAAGAAAGCTCGTTGTTTCCTCCTTGTGGCAAGCCTTCACAAGGGACAGAGAGAGAACATTACTCTTAATCCTGAGCCAGCCTATGAATTGGCACGTGGGCCAGACAAGTGTGAGACTTCTCAAGCCACCAAGGAAGGTGTGTGCTGCAGAGACTGAGCTACACAGTGGCCTAGAAGGTATTATATCACTGGTTTTAGGAAAAATAATAACTTAAGTTCTTAACGGCAGCCTTTGAAAGAGACTTCTCTTTTTTATTGTTATTTTTTAAATTTTGTTTATAATTGGCACATAATTGGACATGTTTACGGGAGAGAGAACTTCCCACAATGCCTAATCAACATTTCAGCCAAGTGCTTATGCCCGGGTCCAGAACAATCCAAAGAGGCGTCAAGGAGGTCCAGCCTGATTCCCTGATGGGTTTCGTGAGGGATAATTCAATGTAAACAGTTTCCATATGCACAGATGCAATGCACTTTTATGTGAATATTGATAGTCATAAATATCAATTTTATTACAGTTGAAGCTGTATTTTTTTCCTCTCCCAGAATATAAAATTTCAAAACCCATGATTTTATCATTCTGATCAATGGGGAAATGATTCAAAACTCAAAAACTCTAATAAAGGAATAAATCTGCCACCATGGATGGAAAGCTCATATAATTTTGTGAGAAGCTTTACATTAGATTTCTCCTAAAAGGAGACAAAAACAAATGAATAGATACAGAAAATAATAAGCCAATTACTTTAACCTCTGTTCTTTTGGCCTCGAAAACCGTATCTTGCCAGGTTATGACTGGTTTGGAAAGAGGTGGAGATGCAGGATAATAACCCAGGAAGGAAGAGGATTATGTCACTAGGGCACAAATCACTCACTCTCACTGCAGGTCAGCGGTGAGTCTCCTGTTCCGTTCCATTGCCAGGTGGTTTCCTTAACCCTCTTGAAAGCAATCTGTGCTGATTACCTAAGAAATGGGGATGTCCATCTTCCTCTGTTTCATTTATAAACTAAATGGATGGTTTTTCGGTTGTTGATCACCCTGTGAAAAGCATTTTGTCCTTTTCACAGCAATTAAGACTGGTAATTGCCCCAGGGCTATTTTTTCCCTCTTCATTTCTCACTGACAGAGGCCAACAGCATAACCTCTTTGCCTGTGCCCTCCACTGAGTCTCTAAGGGCTCGAAGAAGAGAAAGCAACACTCCAGGGACACACTCCATTTTGACAGCAATTTTCTCACTTATGCTCCCCTCGCTGCAGGCTAAATTACCCTCAAGTCAATAGCCCCCAAATGACAGTCTTTACAGAAATCCTCCTTAGAGATCTGGGGCAGGGTGTGAGCAGGAGGGATTGCAGGTGTGGGGCACTGAACTGAGCATCAGACAACAAAAGGCCAAATTCTGTTTTCACCTCTGCTCCGGGTCTGCTGACAATCTAAGCAGATCACCCACCCCTCTGCATTCATATGTCTTCATCTGATCTATTTCAACATAATTTGTGCTCATGCCCTGGGACAGAGATGATTAGTAAGGTTTTGCCAGAAACACATGCATATTGTACTTTAATCATACAAATGACAGTTTAAAAATTTATGGTAAGTCTAAAAGATAGAATCTAATGTGGTCATTAAAATGTTTATGGGGGATTTTTATTGGCAGAGAAATTCTCACAATGTAAATGAAAAGGCTAGGACACAACTTATTTTACATTATGCTCAATGCACATTGAGAAGGAAATAGATCACAGTGTTAATAAGTGGTTGCAACTGGTTGATTTCAGTCTTTTCATACCTCTCTACTCAAACTGGTGAGTTCAAACTAGGTTCCTTGAAAAAATGCTTTCTTTGAATGTCACTATACAGAAAACCTCAATTTGATCACTATGGAAGTACTAAAGAGAGAAAAGGTAATAGCCACTCTATCCTCAAAGAACCAAAAGAAAGGCTTTGACCAGCATGATGGGTATTTGAGAAACAATCACATCTCCAGCTAGATTTACAGATCTCTTTGGGGTTTACATCCAACTCAGTGACTTAAAATTCTACTTCAAAAGGCATTTTTCTCTATATAATTCCATCTTTTAAATGCTTCATAAATGATGGTGAACCTGTTATCTCTCAATATCTCACCCCTGCCTTTATTCCAAGGCTGTATTTCCAGGTCCTCAATTGGATATTGGTTGATGGCTAAAATGACGTACAGTTAACTAATTATAATATTCAAACAACATTCTTTGAAAATATCCTAAAGTGTGATCCACCAGTCTTTCACTAGATATATGACCTCAAAAACTGAGGTGAAGATTCCTGGGTAAACGCACCAGATCATTTTATTTGGGAAACAAAAAAATCAAATGGATTCCTTCCCTGTGAGCCTTCTGAAGGCTGTGACTATGCTAATATGCAATGCGAATATGGAGAGTGAATATTGTGCCCGGCATTTCCCCCAAACCATTTAAACACAGAAGCTTTTTTTTATTGTCTTGAGACTCAAAAGTTCTGAGGGAAACAGTTTTGGAAATACTACTCGAAAGGTTTGAATACATTTGTGATATTTCAAATGGGCCACCCCTTGACATGCATTCAGAGTGAATCAAGCAGCCTGGCCAGCAGGACTCTGCTCAGTGGTCAGTTGTGGGTAGTAAAATGTCAGGCAGCAGACCAACGAGAAAAGAAACCTCTGCCTCTCCCACTGTTTTGTATATTCACAAGAAAGCTTTTAATGGGGAAACTCAGGGAACTTGATCATTCCTGCAAGAATCCTACAGACCCCATCTTGCATGACATTTTTAGTATCAGTCTGTCCTCCCTTGCCTGCAAGGATCATGACAAACTGCTTTGAGCTGAAAATTACTGGGCAACTAGGAGAAATCCAGACTGAAGTATTTTTTGTTGGATTAGTAGTATGGTTGGCTGGGTAAGAAGAGCTCACATTGCACCTAAAAGCAGCAGCTGTTCAGCTCCTACTGATAGCTGCCATGTAGGAATGCAGGTCCAGCATTGCCAGAGAGACTGCATTTTTCAAGGGAAGCCAGAGATATTGGTTTCTAATATTTTTAGCAAATAGAATTTATACACCATGCAATTCAGTCACTAAAGGTACATTCACATAGTATATTCACATAATTGTGCAATAATCACCACAATCTTATTTTATTGAAATTTTCAAGTTTTAAATGTCAGTTCAAATGTATTTGAAATAAAGTACAAGCCAAAAATACATCTACTATCAATATTCAGCATGTGGGCTATTAATTAATGGCCTCTGGCATAAACAAAAAGGAAAGAATTACCATATACTTCTGGTTCTTAATGAAATTATAACCAGTAGAACTCAGTTGGGACATAAGAAATAAACAGTGTTAACTAATATTCTATTTGGAAACTTATTTATCACATAATTTTCTATGTTTATATGCAAGTAGCAAGGAAACACATGGAAAGCCTTTAATTTTATGAGTTATCTATGTGGATTTTAAAGTGCTAAAACACAACAAAAAGTTATTTTTTTGAAGATGGGAACCAAGACTAATCATTTAAACCTTATCAATGCCTAATGCTGCATCTGATACAGAGAAAGCATTTGTTAGACATAGTATAACTTTACTCAATAATTTGTGAGAAGTGGGATCATTTTCCTTTTATTAATGACCACCTGTTTTATTTCAACAGGAATGTAAGAGAAGATATTCTGGGTCTAGATGAGAAGTTAAAACAGAAAACTCATAGACTCCATGATGCAGCTCCCTATGAACATTTCCAAAATAATGCTTTCTAGGGTTAACCTGAAATATAGGAAAACTTTTCTCTTTTATCAGTTCTTCATTAAACAGTACCCCAACACTCTAAGTACTGCAAATCATCACATCAACAAGTACATAAAAATAGAATGCAGGAGAATGAAAAGCCCTAGAAGCCTAGAAGTCACACATTTAAAGATAGCTACTGAATAAACCTGCTCTTGCTGAAAAGGCCAGAAAATCAGCCCATTGTGGTCCAGGGTAATTCAGGACTTTTTTTTTTCCTAGCATAATAGAGCTGTAAGAGCATAGCCAGATCAGAGATCAGACCCAGTTCAATGCAACCACAGAAGCAGGGATGATATCCACTCATCATCATAAACATCAGCATCAAGCAGTGGGACCCTTGACTTGGCCGCAAATGGACATATACTTCAAAGCCATACACAAAGCAAGTTATGCCTCCAAAAAGGATTTAATCAAATCATTTTGATGCACTTCAGACTGGAAAAACAAAATCCAAGTTTATCAATCCTGGTTAGATGGCATTTCTAAGGCAAAGTTAAAACCAGCACAATCTAGGCTCCTCATGGCTGGGCAAGGCAGCCCTGAGAAAAAGGTAGCAGCACAAGGGAAACTCATAAATAAAGCCCTAACTCCCCGGGACAGAGCACCTAAGGAAAAAAATAGGTTTATGAGTTCTGCTGCAGCAGAATTAAATGTACCTGCCCAGCAGCTCTGAATGAACAATGGAGCTCACAGCTCAGCACTTGAGCTCCTATAAAGGACAGACTCTCTCCTCAAGCAGCTCCCTGACCCCCATATATTCAATGAGTCACCTCATAAAGGAGAGCTCAGACTGACATCTGGTGGGTATCCTTCTAGGACAAAGATAGCAGATGAAGAAACTGGTGGCAACCCTTACTGTTCTGCAGCTGCTGCAGGTGATCCCCAGGCAAGCAGGGCCGGGAGTGGACCTCAGCAGTCCTACAGCAGAGGGGCCAGACTGTTAGAAGGAAAACTAAGAAACAGAAAGAAATAACTTCATCATCAACAAACTGGATGTCCACTCAGAGACTCCATCTGAAAATCACCAACCACAAAGACCACACATAGATAAATCCACAAAGATGGGAAGAAACCAGCACAAAAAAGAGGAAAACACCCGAAACCAGAACATCCCTCCTCCTACAAGGGATCACAACTCGTCACTAACAAGGGAACAACGCTGGATGGACAATGAGTGTGATGAAATGACAGAATCAGGCTTCAGAAGGTGGGTAGTAAGAAACTTCTGTGAGCTAAAAGAACATGTTCTAACACAATACAAAAGAAACTAAGAACATTGAAAAAAGATTTGACGAAATGCTAACGAGAACAAACAAGTTAGGAATATAAGCGAATTGATGGAGCTGAAAAACACAACACAAGAACTTTGCGAAGCATACACAAGTTTCAACAGCCAAATCGACCAAGCACAAGAAAAGATATCAGAGGTCGAAGATCAACTCAATGAAATAAAATGAGAAGGCAAGAGTAGAGAAAAAAAGGGTAAAAAGGAATGAAAAAAGTCTCCAAGAAATATAGGACTGTGAAAAGACCTAATCTACGTTTGATAGGTGTACCTGAATGTGACGGAGAGAATGAAACCAAGCTGGAAAATACTCTTCAAGATATTATCCAGGAAAACTTCCCCAACTTAGCAAGGCAGGCCAATATTCAAGTTCAGGAAATACAGAGAACACCACAAAGATATTCCTCAAGAAGAGCAACCCCAAGGCACATAACCATCAGATTCACCAGGGTTGAAATGTTGGAGAAAATGCTCAGGGCAGCCAGAGAGAAAGGTCAGGTTACCCACAAAGGGAAGCCCATCAGACTCATAGCAGATCTCTCAGCAGAAACCCTACAGGCCAGAAGAGAGTGGGGGCCAATATTCAACATCCTTAAAGAAAAGAACTTTCAACCCAGAATTTCATATCCAGCCAAACTAAGCTTCATAAGTGAAGGAAAAATAAAATCCTTTGCAAACAAGCAAGTACTCAGAGATTTCATCACCACCAGGCCTGCTTTACAAGAACTCCTGAAAGAGGCACTAAACATAGAAAGGA
>PVKV010032274.1:0-20028 GCA_004027835.1 Alouatta palliata
CCCAGGCTGGAGTGCGATGGTGCGATCTCGGCTCACCGCAACCTCCGCCTCCTGGGTTCAAGCAGTTATCCTGCCTCAGCCTCCCGAGTAGCTGGGACTACAGGCACGTGCCACCATGCCCAGCTAATTTTTGTATTTTTAGTAGAGACGGGGTTTCACCATGTTGACCAGGATGGTCTCGATCTCTTGACCTCGTGATCCACCCGCCTCGGCCTCCCAAAGTGCTGGGATTACAGGCGTGAGCCACCGCGCCCGGCCAACTTAAGTTTCTTTATGGAAATCTTCTGACCTGCAATTGCTAGAGCCAAAATCCTTCACATTACTTTTGTCCTAATTCATTTGATACCATGAGTGAACATCAGTCACTTGAAATGAATGAATGTGGTGGTGCACGCCTGTGGTCCCAGCTACTCAAGAGGCTGAAGTGGGGGAATTGCTTGAGCCCGGTTAATCAAGGCTGCAGTGAGCTGTGATTGCCCCACTACACTCTAGCCTAGGTGACAGATTAAGACTCTGTCTCTTAAAAAAAAAAAAAAAAATTAAGTCTTTAAAAAAATGTTATCTATATTATTTTCCAGACTCTACCAAACTTTTATATGCATTATCTGTTTTCGTGTTTTGTTTTTGATTTTTAGAGATAGGCTGTCTCTCTGTTTCCCAGGCTGGAGTGCAGTGGCACAATCATAGCTCACAGTGACATCAGACTGGGCTCAAACTATCCTCCAGCCTCACCTCTCTGAGTAGGCGTGCCACAGTGCCTGGCTAATCTTGTTGTTTATTTTTTGTAGAGTCAGAGTCTTACCCTGTTGCTCAGGGTAGAGTACAGTGGCACGATCATAGCTCACTATAACTGCAACATAGCTCACTATAATTGCTGATCTCAAGCAGTCCTGCTGGCTGGAACTCCTGAAGTTCTGGGATTACAGGTGTGAGCCACCTAGCCAGGCCTGCATTAGCTTCATAACAATGTCTTACAGATGTGAAGTGTAAGATTTGAATAATTTGTCCAAAGCCACAATAAAATAGTTTGGGAAAACATTTATTTAAAAACTATTTTAAGGGCCAGGCATGGTAGCTTACGCCTATAATGCTAGTACTTTGGGAGGCTGAGATAGGAGTTACCTGCTTGAGGCCAGGAGTTCAAGACTAGCCTGAGCAAAATAGCAAGACCCCATCTCTATTTTTTAAAAATAATTTTATTTAAAAATAAATAAATAATAATAACTATTTAAGAGTAGGTGTAGCTTCTCTTAAAAAGGTACATCATCAATAATCTGAAATGTCTTTAGCTGTAACAGAAACCCTCAGGTGGTGAACCTTGTCTCCAATACAGATGTGGTGAGAGAGACATACATAAGTGCTGAGGCTGGGCATGATGGCTCACACCTGTAATCCTAGCACTTTGGGAGACTGAGGCAGATGGATCACTTGAGGTCAGGAGTTCGAGACCAGCCTAGCCAGCATGGTGAAAACCCTGTCTCTACTAGAAATACAAAAATTAGGCAGGCGTGGTGGCACATTCCTGCAATCCCAGCTACTCAGGAGGCTAAGGCAGGAGAATTGCTTGAACCCGGGAGGCGGAGGTTGCTGTGAGCTGAGATCGTGTCACTGCACTTCAGCCTGGGCAACAGCAAGACTCTGTCTCCAAAAAAAAAAAAAAGAAATGGTTCTGAAACTTATGAAAGAGGGAGAAATAAAAACATATAAACTGGCCGGATGCGGTGGCTCACGCCTGTAATCCCAGCTCTTTGAGAGGCCGAGGTGGGTGGATTACAAGGTCAGGAGTTTGAGACCAGTCTGGTAAACCTGGTGAAACTACGTCTTTACTAAAAATACAAAAATTAGCCAGGCATGGTAGCACACACCTATAATCCCAGTTACTCAGGAGGCTGACAAAAGAGAATCGCTTGAACCTCCTTCTTTAGTGGTGTTTGCAATGAGCCAAGATTTCGCCACTGCGCTCCAGCCTGGGAGACAGAGCAAGACTAAAAAAATATATATAAATGCATACACACGCTAGTAAAATGTACTTAAAAAAGAGGCTTCTTTTTTCTCATTTGAACTTTCAAAGAACCTTTAAACTCCTCATTTTTTTTTTTTCTGTTTGTCCAACTCATAACCGATGGTTGGTATCTGATAGTCTGATATCAAAGCTGTATCTAGTTTATACTAAGTTTTTAGTGCATATATTAAAATTTCCTGAATTTTTTAAATAGGCTACCTTTTAGCATCATTTAGGGACTGAGAGGGCAGACTCTGAAACTCTTAATTATTAGTGCCATAAATAAATAAGAATTATTCAACCTGACAAAATAATGTTCATTTTATGAAACATACAAAAATCTCTTCAAAAGTATTCTTCTAAAAGCTGTGAAAATCTCTATAAGTTTACTTTTATTCTGTTAAACATTAGGTTGTAGGTTGTTACATCTTTGTGTCCAGATGTAACTTAAGTTCTTGTTCATGCTGAGTTGGTAATGTACCTTGCCCCTTTGTTTCTTTGACTTGTCTGTATTGCCCTGGATGTGTGAGCACTTTTTTGATAAGGGAGTTAGATGGCAATAATCTTTGTCTTCACTTTTGTCAACAAGGCACTGATTAATTTTGCTGGGTGTAAGGTTCAGTAATAGGCAATTTTTCTTTTTTTTTTCTTTTTTTGTTTTCTTGAGATGGAGTCTCATTCTGTTGCCCAGGCTAGAGTGCCATTTTGAAAAATTTCAAATCTGGGTACATTTATTCCGTTAGTTTTGTAAAACATAAGATTAACTGTGTTATAAGTTAAATTTATTACTTATTTCACTTATAAACGCAGATATTAAAAAAAGCCTTGGAATGAAAAATCAGCATACATTTATCAATGGTATTTTATCTACTTTGTAGACTTTATTCTTCTACTTTGGCAAATGAGAAGGTGGAAGCAATGTAGTTAATTTGAAAGAACAGGTGGTTGTGTGTTTTGAAACTTTGATATCACATAGAATAATTTCCCTAAGGATAACTGATCATGTTTTTACACTTGTTTTTGAACTCATTGTCCAAATAGAAAAATGATGAAGTTAGGGCAGTGAGATACTGGTAGACAGAAGGACAAATACCATGTCATTCTTTTTAATTTTAATCTAATTTTTATTTATTTATTTATTTATTTTTGCTCACCTTCAACTGTCTTGATTGAGTTATATATTTTATTTTATTTTTTTAGTAGACACAGGGTTTCTGCATGTTGGTCAGGGTGGTCTCGAACTCTCGACCTCAAGTGATCCTCCCGCCTTGGCCTCCCAAAGTGCTGGGAATACAGATGTGAGTCACTGCGCCTGGCCTACCATGTCATTCTTAGTTTATTTTCTTTTTCTTTTTCTATTAAAACTATTTTTTGTTTGTTTGTTTTTGTTTTAAGAGACAGGTTTTCACCATCTTGGTCAGGTTGATATTGAGACTCCTGACCGTGTGATCCACCCGCCTCGGCCTCCCAAAGTGCTGGGATTATGTGCCCAGCCCTTAGTTTATTTTGATGAATACTTTATTTTATAATGTTTGTATATGAACTTTGGATCAATTCCGATTTTTAAGCCTAGAGAATATTGTTAATATAATGTTACAGAATTATATAATGTTAATATTAGACTGTTATAGAAGGTAAACTAGGTTTCACTATTATTAGGTAAATGCTGAAGAGTGTACAAATTTATAATCTCATTTTTAGCAGGTTATACCCTAATAAAACAAAGGAAAATAAAATTTAGATAATTTAGAATAACCTGTATTTTTATTTACTTATTTCTGTGGAGATTTGGCCTATGTTGCCCAGTCTGGTCTTGAATTCTTAGCTTCCTGCCTTGGTCTCCTGAAGTCCTGGGATTATAGACATGAACCACTGTGCCTGGCCCCCCATTTTTTTTTTTTGAGACAGAGTCTTGCTCTGTCACCCAGGCTGGAGTGCAGTGGCAGGATCTTGGCTTACTGTAACCTCCACCTCCTGGGTTCAAGTGATTCTCCTGCCTCAGTTTCCCAAGTGGCTGAGATTACAGGTGCCCACCACCACGCCTGGCTAATTTTTTGTATTTTTAGTAGAGACAGGGTTTCACCATGTTGGCCAGGCTGGTTTCAAACTCCGGACTGCAGGTGATCTACTCTACCTGGCCCGGCCCTCTTTTTAGACTCACTCTAAACTTAGTTGATGTTAATGGAACAGTCTATGTTAGTAAACAAAATTAACAAAATATTACAAAATTAATAACATTAAAATGTTTATGTTAATTTGTGCTAGAATGTATCTCACATGGCCTGTTGAACCTAATGATCAGTTAATAAAACATTAATAAACGGGGCTGGCCAAGTACAGTGGCTTATGCCTGTAATCCCACCACTTTGGGAGGGCAAGACAGGAGGATCACTGGAGCCCTGGAATTTAGGAACAGCCTGGGCAACAAAATGAGACCCCCCTCTTCTCTATTTTATTAAAATTAAAAAATAATAATAATAAAAACAAACAGGGCAATGTATCTACTTTAAAAGTGTTTTCATCCAAATTTTCTATTTACTCTGCTGTAATAATTGACAGGCCTGGTAGGAGAGAGTTAGAAATTTGTAAAATATGGTCTGGGCAAAGTGGCTCATGCCTGTAATCCAGCACTTTGGGAGGCCAAGGCAGGCAGATCACCTGAGGTCAGGAGTTCAAGACCAGCCTGGCCAACATGGTGAAACCCCAACTCTACTAAAAATACAAAAAATTAGCCGGGCATGGTGTCGCATGCGTGTAACTGCAGCTACTCAGGAGGCTGAGGCAGGAGAATCCCTTGAACCAGGGAGGTAGATGTTGCAGTGAGCTGAGATCTCTCTACTCCACTCCAGCCTGGGTGACAAAAAAAAAAAAAAAGAAAGAAAGAAATGTGTAAAATATGCATATAGATTGAAACATTGTAAATTTAGGAAATTAAAATATTTCTGGTAACGTTTTGGTGATTATAATTTAAATGTAAGGTTGGAAATTACTCAGCTTTGGTAAAAGGCTGGTTTTGGCAATTGTCTTAAGTTCTTAAGTGACATGTGAAAAACCAATGTTTCCATAGGTTCATCTGTACCTCCCTTAGTGAATCCACCTCTGCCTATAACTTTTCAACCAGGAGCTCCTCATGGGCCCCCTCCAGCTGGAGGCCCACCCCCAATAAGCACCCTCACGCCCCAGAAATCATCATATAGACATGTACCCCAGCCCTCATTTAACTCGTCTGTCAACCAAGAAGGTAAGTTAAGTGAATCAAGAAACAAAGTCAAGTTCTCAAAGTTTTTTATTTTTTATTTTTGAGGCATAGTCTCACTCTGTAGCCCAAGCTGGAGTGCAGTGGTACAATCTCAGCTCACTGCAGCTTTTGCCTCTGGGGCTCAAGCGATTCTCAAGCTTCAGCCTCCCATGTAGCTGTGACTGGAGGTGTGTGCCACCACACCTAGTTAATTAATTAATTAATTAATTAATTTTTTTAAGGTGGGGTTTCACCATGTTGGTCAGGCTGGTCTTGAATTCCTGACCTCAGGCGATCGCCTGCCTTGGCCTCCAAAGTGCTTGGATTACAGGCGTGAGCTACCATGCCCAGCAGTTTTTTGGTATTTTTAGTAGAGATAGGGTTTCACCATGTTGCCCTGGGTGGTCTCGAACTCCTGAGCTCAGGCGATTCTGCCTTGACCTCCCAAAGTGCTGGGATTACAGGCGTGAGCCATCGCACCTGGCCAAGTCCTCAGGTTTTGACTTAGGGTAGAAAGATGAATATTACCAAATTCTGTGAATTAGAATCACATTTTTTTCCAGAAAATCTAGTTTTGGTTAGGGATGGGCTACAGGAATTTATAGTTTAAAGTTCCTCAGGAATTCCATTGCCCGCCACTGGGCTGTGACTAACATTTGGGAACAAAGCTCTTAGCTTTTTGTTACTTTTTTTGTTGCTATGCAGATGTTTTAAAAATCATGGCTGTAAAGTCAGGTGGCTTTTGGGAGTGCATGCAAAAGGAGAATTACTACTTTTCTTGACATGATGTTAGAATGTTAGAAATATCTTTTTAAAATAGTGACCTTTTTCATTGAAAATGTACTTTGATTGCCACTAATATTGTAAATGTTAACACATGGTTATGAAACTAAATAAATGTCATTTATACAAGCGGTACAAAAATATAACTTTTGAAGTTTAATTTCCCCTCCCCAGAATAAGTGTCAGCTCATGCAGTTTTATATAAGTAAAATATTTTAAAGCATTATTTTGGGATGTAATGTAAATAAGAGTGTTTACTTAGAAATTTGATTTTAGACTGGGTACAGTGGCTCACATCTGTAATTCCAGCACTTTGGGAGGCCAAGGCGGGCAGATCACTTGAGGTCAGGAGTTCGAGATCAGCCTGGCCAACATGGTGAAACCCCATCTCTACTAAAAATACGAAAATTACCAGGGCGTGGTGGCATGTGCCTGTAATCCCAGCTACTTGGGAGACTGAGGCAGGAGAATTGCTTGAACCCAAGAGGTGGAGGTTGCAGTGAGCTAAGATCACACCACTGCACTCCAGCCTGGGTGACAAAATAAGACTCAGTCTCAAAAAAAAAAAAAAGTAACGGAATGATGAGGCTTTGTCTCATTAGTTGCCACAGTATTACTGTGAAGATCAAGTTACCATAAATACTTATATAAAAAAAATTTTTTTTTAAGAGATAGAGTTCACTGTGTCACCCAGGCTGGAGTGCAGTGGTGCGATCATAGCTCACTGCAGCCTCAGCCCCCTGGTCTCACACAATCTTCCTGCCTCAGCTTCTGGAGTAGCTGAAACTACAGGTGTGTACCACCACACCCAGCTAATTTTTTATGTTTTTATTTTATTTTATTTATTTTTGAGACAGAGTCTCACTCTGTTGCCCAGGCTGGAGTGTGGGAGAAGGATCTCAACTCACTGCAGCTTCTGCCTCCTGGGTTCAAGTGATTCTTGTACCTCAGTCTTCCTCATAGCCTAGATTACAGGCATACACCACCACACCTGATCTCAATTGATCTGCCCACTTTGGCCTCCCAAAGTGCTGGAATTACAGGTGTGAGCTTCCACATCTGCCTTATATTTTTTAACAACTAAAAAGAATTCACAATATGCCCAATGATTTTGTTTCTGCTAAAAGTTTTACTGTGATTTTCTGTTATCAATTCATGGCTAAAGTCAAGTTGGTCTTGAGAACTGGAAAGAAGTTCCTGACTTTATTTTTTTATTATTTATTTATTTATTTTGAAATGGAGTCTCGTTCCCATCGAGCATGCTGGAGTGCAGTGGCACAATCTTGGCTCACTGCAAACTCCACCTCCCAGGTTCAAGCGATTTTCCTTCCTAAGCCTCCTGAGTAGCTGGGAATACAGGTGGGATTTCACCATGTTGGCCAGATTCGTCTCGAACTCCTGACTTCAGGTGATCCACCCGCCTTGGCCTTCCAAAGTGTTAGAGTTACTGGCGTGAGCCACTGCACCTGGCCAGTTACTGACTTTAAACGGTTAAATTTATCTGCTTTGTGTTAATAGCTATTGAAGTTAGCAGTTTTGTACTTAAGTGCTAGAGGTTAATGCTATTTGCTGAATTTGTTTCTTCTCTTCCTGAATTAGAGCTCATAAATAACAGAGGTAACTGGAAATAAATATTTAGTTCTCATAAGCAGATGCCCCTGGCATTTGTCTTTAATCCTGTCTCATTTGGGGAGAAGAGATGTTAAGATTTTAATTCTATTTTAGTGGTTGTTCTCTAGATTTAAAATAGTTCTAATTCATTTATATCACCTTCAAATTAATTTTGGATGCCACTCTCTTTGTTAGGTATTTTGAAAATAAGGTCTTTGTTCCTCATAATTTTACTTTCTTTTTTTGTTTGTTTGTTTGCTTTTTTGAGATGGAGTTTCTCTCTGTCACCTAGGCTGAAGTGCAGTGGCACAATCTCAGCTCACAGCAACCTCCCCCTCCTGGGTTCAAGCAGTTCTCCCTCAGCCTCTCAAGTAGCTGAGATTACAGGCGCTCGCCACCACACCTGGCTAATTTTTTTTTGTATTTTTAGTAGAGACGGGATTTCTGGTAGAGACAAGTTTGAGACCATGTTGGCCAGGCTAGTCTCAAACTCCTGACCTCATGATCTGCCCGCCTCAGCCTCCCAAAGTGCTAGGATTACAGGTGTGAGCCACTGTGCCTGGCCTCTTTTTCTTTAAGTAGTTTTGATTTTGATAATTTTTTTTTCATTGTGTACTGCTCCTTAGAGGGTTTTTTTTTGTTGTTGTTGTTGTTGTTGTTTTTGAGATAGAGTCTCACTTTGTCGCCCAGGTTGGAGTGCGGATGTGCAATCTCAGCTCATTGCAGCCTCCACTTCCTGGGTTCAAGCAATTCTCCTACCTCAGCCTCCTGAGTAGCTGGGATTGCAGGCGCCCACCACCACGCCCAGCTAATTTTTGTATTTTTAGTTGAGATGGGGTTCAACCTTGTTGGCCAGACTGGTCTCACTCCTGACCTCAAGTGATCCACCAGCCTCAGCCTCCCAAAGTGCTGGGATTATAGGCATGAGCCACTGCACCTAGCCCCTTAGAGGTTTTTAATGCAGCTCTCACAATTGCTGAAATCTTTCAGATGGTATATAATTTTATAAATTTCATAAAGAACCACCCATTGCTGGAAGTTAATTTTGCTGGAGTAGGTTATAAAAAAGCCTTGTTATTTGGGCTTTTGGTGTAGGTACAATATAAGGTGAAAAGACTCCTCCCAAGGACTAATGTTTCTTTTCCCTGAAGTTGCAGCTAAATTATTTGAAACCATTGTATATGTAAAAACTGGGATTTTTGATGTTTTTAATAGGCTGTTGTTTTTTTGTTTGTTTGTTTTTGTTCCCCACTCCCAGCACCAACATGCTTAATCTTTCTCAGTCTCCATTTAACTAATTAGTTCAGATTAAACCAATAGAGAAAATATGGAAAATGAAGCCCAATAGGACAAACACTGTTAGTTATACACTCGATAGCCATTTATCCTTCTTGCTAACATAACCTGGTCTGAGGCAGCAATGTGTCTGGCCCCAGGCAGTGAATGAACCATGACTGGTCTAAGTCACTTAGACTCCTGTGTTCCCTGTTTTCTCAGCTTCCCTTACAACTAAATGGGGCTGTGCTGTTTGGTTTTGACCAGTGACCTTGTGGGGGAGGGGATCTGCTTGAGGTGCTTTGGGGGAAGGTTTTTGCTTTCTTGTGAAAAGGGACAAATGTGACTGAGCGAGGCTTCCCCTCTACCTTCCTTTTCCCTTTTCCTCTTCTTAAACAGAAATGTGACATCTGGAGCTGATGTGCTCTTCTTACTACCTTACAGAAAAGGCCAGCTTCTTTTTAATTAAGTCCCATTTTTTTATTTTTTATTTTTATTTTTACTTTTTTTTTTTTAAGAAAGAAAAGAAAAAAGAAAGAGAAGGAAAAAAAGAGAATGAAAGAAAGGGAAAAAGAAGAAAAAGAGGGAGACAGAACGGGAATCTTGCTCTATTGCCCTGGCTAGAATGCAGTCTAAAAATGGGTATTGAAAAGCTCTTTTATACTAATAATTGTGTTATACAATGGAGACAGGAAGGAATAAAGGAGGAAAATAACAAACAAACAGCAAACCAATATTTCATTTAAACCTATGAAATGCTATACAATTGCTGGGGAGTGATTTACTCCCAACCATGTGGTCACTTTTAGAATAGATGTGATGTGTTACTGAAGAAAATGTATGTTTTGTGGATTTGGAGTAGAGAGTTCTGTAAATGTTTAAGTTTACTTGTTTGAGGTCTAAGTTCAAATCCCGGGTATCCTTGTTAACCTTCCATCTCATTGATTTGTCCAGTATTGACAATGTAGTGTTAAAGTCTCCCACTATTATTGTGTGGGAGTCCAAGTCTCTTTGTAAGTCACCAAGAAGTTGCCCTATGTATCTGGGTGCTCCTACATTGGGTGCGCATAGACTTCGGATCATTAGCTCTTCCCATTACATTGATCCATCTACCATTATACAATGTCCTTCTTATCTCTTTTCATTTCTATTACTTTAAAGTCTATTTTATCAGAGACAAGAATTGCAACTCCTGCTTTTTTTTTTGTTCTCCATTTGGTTGGCAAATCTTCCTCCATCCCTTTGTTTTGAGTCTCTGTATATCCTTACATGTGAGATGGGTCTGGATGCAGCTTACCGATGGGTTTTTTGGAATGGCTGATACTGGTTGTTCCTTTCTGTACATAGTGTTTCTTTCAGAAGCTCTTGTAAAGCAGGCCTGGTGGTAATGAAATCTCTTGAGTACTTGCTTGTTCGTAAAAAATTTTATTTTTCCTTCAGTTATGAAAATTAGTTTGGCTGGATATGAAATTCTGGGTTGAAAGTTCTTTTCTTTAAGGATGTTGAATATTGGCCCCCACTCTCTTCTGGCTTGTAGGGTTTCTGCTGAGAGATCTGCTGCGAGTCTGATAGGCTTCCCCTTGTGGGTAACCTGACCTTTCTCTCTGGCCGCCCTTAGTAGTTTCTCCTTCATTTCAACCCTGGTGAATCTAATGATTATGTGCCTTGGGGTTGCTCTTTTTGAGGAATATCTTCGTGGTGTTCTCTGTATTACCTGGAGTTGAGTATTGTCCTGCCTTGCTAGGTTAGGAACGTTTTCCTGGATAATATCCTGAAGAATATTTTCCAGCTTGGATTCATTCTCTTCGTCACATTCAGGTACACCTATCAAACGTAGATTGGGTCTTTTCCCATAGTCCCATATTTCTTGGAGACTTTGCTCATTCCTTTTTACCCTTTTTTCTCTTATCTTCTCGTTTTAATTCGTTAAGTTGGTCTTCGACCTCTGAAATCCTTTCTTCTGCTTGATCAATTCGACTGTTAAAACTTGTAGCCGGGCGCGGTGGCTCACGCCTGTAATCCCAGCACTTTGGGAGGCCGAGGCGGGTGGATCACGAGGTCAAGAGATCGAGACCATCCTGGTCAACATGGTGAAACCCCGTCTCTACTAAAAAAATACAAAAATTAGCTGGGCATGGTGGCACGTGCCTGTAGTCCCAGCTACTTGGGAGCCTGAGGCAGGAGAATTGCTTGAACCCAGGAGGTGGAGGTTGCGGTGAGCCGAGATCGCGCCATTGCACTCCAGCCTGGGTAACAACAGCGAAACTCCGTCTCAAAAAAAAAAAAAAAAACTTGTGTATGCTTCGCGAAGTTCTCGTATTGTGTTTTTCAACTCCATTAATTCACTTATATTCCTCTTTAAATTGTCCATTCTGGTTAACATTTTGTCAAACCTTTTTTCAAGGTTCTTAGTTTCCTTGCACTGGGCCAGAACATGTACTTTTTAGCTCACAGAAGTTTCTCATTATTCACCTTCTGAAGCCTGATTCTGTTGATTCCTCACATTCATTTTCGATCAGTCCTCATTCAATTGGTGATGAGGAACTGCAATCCTCAGTAGGAGGAAAGGCATTCTGATTTCGGGTGTTTTCAGCCTTTTTGCGCTGGTTTCTTCCCATCTTTGTAGATTTATCCACCTGTCGTCTGTATAATTGTTGACTTTCAGATTAGGTCTCTGAGTGGACGTCCAGCTTGTTGGTGGTAAAGTTTTTTGTTTCTTAGTTTTCCTTCGGCGGACACCCCTCCCCCACAGAGCTGGACCTTCCCGGGTTCAGCTGTACTTGCTGTGAAACTCTCAATCCTCAGCAGTTCCAACTGCTTTGTTTTTGTGTGTGTGTGTAGGGGGGTACCAGCCTTCCCCTGCGGCGACCCACTACGCTGGCTGAAGTTAATATTCGTGGCGCTTTTCTGCCCGGGAATCTCCTGGTCTCCTTCCCCTCTTCAGTCCGCTTTTCAATCAGCTAAATGGGAGACTCTGCCTTCCCGGAGCTCCAAACGCCAACCAAAAGGGCACTCAGTCCCGTATACTCTGGATTGAGAACCGCCGCGCCAGGGCGCCTGCAAAACGGCCGCGCCGGCCAAAAGAGTCGCACTGGCGACCCGTGGGGCTCCTCCCCCGGGAATCTCTTGGTCTGTGGGCAATGAAAATTTGTCTGAAAACGTGGCGTCCACTCTCTGCACTTTCAGTGGGAGCTACAATCCTGAGCTGCTGCTAATCGGCCATCTTGGATCTCTCTCCAATAGGCTGTTGTTTTAAACTATTTGTTGTTTAGAAAATTATCTAAATTTTTGGATATTAGTTCAAATCGTACAGAGATTGTAATAATCATTCTAATTAAAATCTTGTTAATGAACTTCATTCTTAGGTATTACATCAAATACCAATAACGGATCTGTAGTGGTCCACAGTAGCTACAATGAGATCGAAGGAGGTGGCTTCTTGGGTGAGATGCTATGAAAGTTTTTTTTTTTAATCTCTTTTTTCTGATTATAGAAATAATATGTGGTCATTGTAGGAATGTATGCTCATTATAGGAAACTTTATAATTATGTAGCCATACATACTATTAACTTTATTTATTTATTGGACACAGGGTCTCACTCTATTGCTCAGGCTGTGGAATGCAATGGTGTAATTATGGCTCACTGCAGCCTTACTCTTCTGGGCTCCAGCAGTCCTCCCACCTTAGCCTCCTGAGAAGCTAGAACTATAGGCACATGCCACCATGCCCAGCTTTTTGTTTTTGGTTTTGACTTTTGAGACTGAATCTCGCTCTGTTGCTTAGGCTTGGAGTGCAGTGGCGAGATCTTGGTTCACTGCAACCTCTGCCTCCCGGGTTCAAGTGATTCTCCCAACTCACCCTCACAATTAGCTGGGATTAGAGGTGCCCACCACCACACCCTGCTAATTTTTATATTTTTAGTAGAGATGGGATTTCGCCATGTTGGCCAGGCTGTTCTCAAACTGCTGACTGAAAGTGATCTCCCTGCCTTGGCCTCCCAAAGTGCTAGGATTGTACACATGAGCCACTGTGCCCGGCCCCTGGCTAATTTTTGTACGTTTTGTAGAGGCAGGGTTTCACCATGTTACCCTGGCTGATCTTGATTTCTTGGGCTCAAGCGATCTTCCCATTTTGCCCTTCCAAAGTGCTGGGATAATAAGCATGTGCCACAACATCTGGCTCTACTATTTAACATTTTTTATTTCTATGCATTAGATTTTCTGTTAGTTCTTCTTCCTGTCAGAATTGGGAACATGGACTTTATTATTACTATGTTTTGACTATAGAGCACATTTAGGATTTTTTTTGCGGGGAGACAAGGTCTCTGTCACCCAGGCTCAAGTGCAGTAGCACCGTTATAGCTCACTGCAGCCTCAAACACCTGGGCTCAGGCGATCTTCCACCTCACCATTCTGGAGTAGCAGGGACTACAGGCATATGCTACCATGCCAGACTATTTTTTTTATTTTTGTAGAGATGGGAGGGGTTCTCGCTATATTGCCTAGGCTGGTCTGGAATCCTTGGCCTGAAGGGATCCCTCCTGCCTTGGTTCTCCGATTTGCTGGGATTACGGGTGTGAACCACCTCACCCAGCCCTTTTAGGATGTTTTGTTTTGGTTTTGTTTTGAGAGGGAGTCTGGCTCTGTCACCAGGCTGGAGTGCAGTGGTGCGATCTCTGCTCACTGCAACCTCCACCTCCTGGGTGCAAACGATTGTCCTGCCTCAGCCTCCTAAGTAGCTGGGACTACAGGCGCATGCCACCACCCCAGCTAATTTTTTTTTAGTAGAGACAGGGTTTCATTGTGGTAACCAGGATAGTCTCAGTCTCCTAACCTCATGATCTGCCCACCTTGGCCTCCCAAAGGGCTGGGATTACAGGTGTAAGCCCAGCTGGATGTTTTTATTAAAGTTGTTTTAAATTAAAATTTTAGTCTGAATACAAAATTTAATGCATTATATGAAAGTAAATTAACTGTTCTTTTGTTTGTTTGTTTGTTTGAGACAGAGTTTCCCTATGTCGCCCAAGCTGGAGTGCAGTGGGCACAATCTCAGCTCACTGCAACCTCTGCCTCTCGGATTCAAGCAGTTCTCCCACCTCAGCCTCCTGAGTAGCTGGGACTACAGGCGCGTGCCACCACATTCGGCTATTTTTTTTATTTTTTGGTAGTGATGGATGGGATTTCACCATGTTGGCCAGGCTGGTCTCCAACTCCTGACCTCAAGTGATCCACCCGCCTCAACCTCCCAAAGTGCTGGGATTACAGGCATGAGCCACCACACCCAGCCGATATGAAAGTAAATTAACTGTTTTTATGTGTCTACTACTATAGTATAAAATACTAGTATAAATCTATTAACTAGATTTTTGGCCAGGCATAGTGGCTCATGCCTTAATACCAGCACTTTGGGAGGCCAAGGCAGACGGATCACCTGAGGTCAGGAGTTTGAGACCAGTCTGGCCAACATAGTGAAACCCTGTCTCTACTAAACACACAAAAATTAGCCAGATGTAGTGGCACACGCCTGTAGTCCTAGCTACTCGGGAAGCTGAAGTAGGAGAATCACTTGAACCCAGGAGGTGGGGGTTGCAATGAACTGAGATTGTGTGCCACTGCACTCCAGCCTGGGTGACAGAGTGAGACTCTGTCTCAAAAAATAAAATAAAATAAATAGATTTTAATCATTGCTATTACTTTGTTACTGGTGTGTGTTTTATTTTACAAAGTTGATAAATGAAAGTATTAAATTATCCAAAGAATTTTGGAGTTATAATACCTATAATTTATTAGGTTTATGTGTTGATTTAAAACATTCTGGGCCAGGTGTGGTGGCTTATGCCTGTAATCCCAGCCTGGACAACATGGTGAAGTCCCATCTCTACAAAAAATACAAAAACATTAGCCAGGCATGGTGGCATACACCACTTGTTTCAGCTACTTGGGAGGCTGACGCAGGAAGATCACTTGAGCTCAGGAGGTTAAGGCTGTGGTGTGGCATGATTGCCCCACTGTACTGCAGCCTGGGCGATAGTGAAGCTCTTTCTCCAAAAACATGTTTTTTTAATAAATTAAGTATTCTGGAGT
This sequence comes from Alouatta palliata, assembly GCA_004027835.1. Taxonomy (NCBI): domain Eukaryota; kingdom Metazoa; phylum Chordata; class Mammalia; order Primates; family Atelidae; genus Alouatta; species Alouatta palliata. The sequence continues at coordinate 14,995 of PVKV010032274.1, forward strand.
ATAAAATGAACTTAAAAGTTATCTTGTTTCTAGCAACACCACAGCTTACTAACAAGAATCCCAAAATGAGCCGAAGTGTTGGATATTCATATCCCTCCTTACTGCCTGGTTATCAGAATACACCACCTGGTGTAACTGGAGTGCCACCCTCTTCTTTGAATTACTCAAGTGGGCCACAAGCCTTTACTCAGGTAAACTTTTTGGGATTTTCTTTAACCTATTTCTCCATTTGGTTTAAACTGTATACACATGAAGAAAGTTTTAGGAAGATACACATTTTTATAACCAATTAGAGTGATAATGGATATATCATAAAGCCTTTGTCTTTACACATTTTTCCAGAGCCAAAAGATTGGCCAAGAGATCTAGATTACACTTTTGTTATTTACAGAGAAATTAACCACTTTTCTACACACTTAATAAAAGTTATTTGCTTTGAAATTATATATCGTAGACTCCCTTAGGTGCTAATCATTTAACCACAAGCATGAGTGGATTAAGTCTACATCCAGAGGGTCTAAGAGTTGTCAATCTTCTTCAAGAAAGAAACATGCTTCCATCAACACCTTTGCAGCCTCCAGTTCCAAATTTGCACGAAGACATCCGGAAACTCAACTGTAATCCAGAGTAAGGCTTCAGATGTGACGTTATTCATGGCCTAAAAGTTTTCTTGCTTTTTGGGGCAGCAAGTCAGTTGTTATGAATAAGCTGTACAAATTATTAATTTATGAAAGAAGTTCTAGATACACAAGATAGAACTCTTTGACTTGTTTACTTAATAGACATTTGAAAAGTCCTATGTCAAGAAATAGGAATGTAACCCCCGAACTGATTTTGTTCTTATCAGCTCTAATGAGATTATGAAATTCATTATCATTATGGTGGTTACAGTTTTTCTTCAAAGTACAGGGATTTTATTCTACATACTCCTTTATTTGCTGTCATTTAAAATTGAGTTCATAACAAACATAATACTTTTTTTCTTCCTAAAAACTTACCATAAGCTTAAATGTGTGTGATCAAGAATTTCTGATAAATTAAATTTGGTACCTTTAAATTGTATTTAGAGTCTTCAGCAAAACTGAACTTTTTTTTCTTTTAAGACAGAGTTTCGCCTTGTTGCCCAGGCTAGAGTGCAGTGATGCATTCTTGGCTCACTGCAACCTCTGCTTCCCGGGTTCAAGTGATTCTCCTGCCTCAGCCTCCCAAGTAGCTGGGACTACAGGCATGCGCCACCATGCCTGGCTAATTTTGTATTTTTAGTAGAGAGGGGGTTTCTCCATGTTAGTCAGGCTGGTCTCAAACTCCCAGCCTCGGGTGATCTGCCTGCCTCAGCCTCCCAAAGTGCTGGGATTACAGACTTGAGCCACTGCGCCTGTCCTGAACTTTTAAATAATAAACTTTGCAATTTGGGCTGTCACCTAAATTTAATTTAATTCCAGTGTCACTTACATAACAAAAAATAAGTTTAGACTGTTTTGCACACAAGCCAAGATGAGACTGTGTTTTAGTTATATAATGTAGGATAACTATCTATTTCTACATAGGACTTAGACTTAAATATTTAAATGGGATAAAATTTCAGAGAATCTATTGATATTTCATCTGTAATCTGATCCAGTATTAAAATGTATACCTTTTAAATCTTTGTAGTTGTTTTGTTCAAAAGTAATCATAGCGGCAACTTATACATACTTTTTACTTTGATATAGGTTATTTCGATGCACACTGACTAGCATTCCTCAGACTCAGGCCTTACTGAATAAAGCCAAACTTCCTTTGGGGCTGCTGCTTCATCCTTTCAAAGACTTAGTGGTATGTTTCCTTTCTTTTCTTTTCTGTTATTTTTTTGGAGATGGAGTCTCCCTCTGTTGCCCAGGCTGGAGTGCAGTGGTGCAATCTCAGCTCACTGCAACCTCCGCCCCACCCCTGAGTTCAAGCGATTTCCTGCCTGAGCCTCCCAAGTAGCTGGGATTACAGGGTTCTGCCACTGGGCCCAGCTAATATTTAGCAGAGATAGGGTTTCACCATCTTGGCCAGGCTGGTCTTGAACTTCTGACCTTGTTATCCACCCACCTTGACCTCTCAAAGTGCTGGGATTACAGGCGTGAGCCACCGTGCCCAGCTTCTTTTCTTTCTTTTTTTTTTTTAATCTGAGATGGGGTCTCTCCTGTTTCCCAAGCTGGAGTGCAATTGTGAGATCTCAGCTCACTGCAACCTCTGCCTCCCAGGCTCAGGAGATTTCACTTGCCTGAGTTTCCTGAGTAGCTGACATTACAGGAATCTGTAATGTCAGAGACAGTGTTTTACCACGTTGGCAGACTGATCTCGAACTGACTCAGGTGATCTGCCTACCTCCCAAAGTGCTGGGATTTATAGGCATGAGCCACTGCACCTAGCTTCTTTAGTGAAAGTCAATGTCTTTTGTGCAGAAATACCTTTGTGGTGAAAATTTTCTGCAATGATGCAAGAATCACATATAGAATTTGTTTAATCTATCTTTAGGAAGTTGATGATTGACAGATTTCTTTACTTATAATTCAACCAAAAGTTTTATCACTAAACACTTTCAAAAACTAGGTAAAGGAAATATATTGCTGGAAAATTCAAAAAGTACTGAATAGAATAGAGGTACTGAGAGAAACTAAATAAATGAATTATACTATTTTAATAGGCTGTGAATTATTACCCATTAAAGTACTTTACCCTAGTCTTCCCTTTCTGCCATTGTTGGAGTAAAACTTGTTATTTTATAAAGTTGCGCTGGGTGGGGTGCAGTGACTCATACCTGTAATCCCAGCACTTTAGGAGGCCGAGGCAGGTGGATCACCTGAGGTCGAGAGTTCGAGACCAACTTGACCAACATGAAGAAACCCCGTCTCTACTAAAAATACAAAAATTGGCTGGACATGGTGGCACGTGCCTGTAATCCCAGCTACTTAGGAGGCTGAGGCAGGAGAATCGCTTGAACCTGGGAAGCGGAGGTTGCAGTGAGCCAGGATCCTGCCATTGCACTCCAGCCTGGGCAACAAGAGTGAGACTCTGCCTCAAAAAAAAAAAAAAAAAAAGTTGCTTTAAGCCAGATGTGGTGGCTCATGGCCTGTAATCCCAGCACTTTGGGAGGGCAAAGTGAGAGAATTACTTCAGTGCAGGAGTTCAAGACCAGCCAATCCTGGCTACTTGGGAGGTTGAAGTGGGAGGATCACTTGAGCCTGGGAGGTTGAGGCTGCAGTGAGACGTGATTGTACCACTACAGTCCAGCCTGGGTGACAGAGTGAGACCCTGTATCAAAAAAAAAGTTGTTTCAAAAGAAAAAAGAAGCTGATCTACCTTTTCCTAAAGCTCTGTGGCCATGAATTCTTGAGGATTGCTGACTTTCCCAAAATACACCTTCTTTGCTTAATAGGATTTTTTTTTTTGGTGGTGATAGGATTTTATTGTTTGTACTGTTTTTTTTTTTGTTTGTTTGTTTTGTTTTTTTTAAGAAGCAGAGTCTTAACTGTGTTGCTGAGGATTGGGTATGAGACCCTTCTCTTAAAAAATAGATAAAGGCCAGGTGCGGTGGTTCACACCTGTAATCCCAGCACTTTGGGAGGCTGAGGCGGGCAGATCACCTGAGGTCAGGAGTTCAAGATCAGCCTGGCCAACATTGTGAATCTCATCTCCACCAGAAATAGAAAATTTAGCCGTGCGTGGTGACGCACACCTATAATCCCAGCAACTGGGGAGGCTGAGGCAAGAGTATCGCTTGAACCCAGGAGGCAGAGGTTGCAGCGAGCCAAGATCCCACACTGCACTCCAGCTTGCGCAACAGAGTGAGACTAAAACAAAGATGAAAAAATAAAACCTTCTTTTAAAAATGAGATGGTATGTCATTGTTGGCCAAGGCACTGGCTCTCAGTCAAGCTGATCAATATAAGCAAAAACATTTCTTTCACCTGTCTCACGGTTTCTGATAAACCAAAACAAATCTCCCCGAATCTGATAGTCTTAAAAACACCCTTCCCATGTATTTACTACTATTTATTTATTTATTTTATTAGAGACCGGGTTTCTCATTGTCACCCAGGTTAGAGTGCAGTTCCATGATCATAGCTCACTGCAGCCTTGAACTCTTGGGCTCAAGCAGTCCTCCTCCCTCAGCCTCCAGACAGAGTAAGTGGAACTGTAGGCACTGACCACTATACCCAGCTAAGACTTTAGAACTTTTTTTTTTTTTTTTTTTTTTTTTTTTAAATAGAGATAGGGTTTCACCATTTTGGCCAGGATGGTCTCAATCTCCTGACCTCGTGATCCACCCACCTCAGCCTCCCAAAGTGCTGGGATTGCAGGCGTGAGCCACTGTGCCTGGCCCACCTTTAGAACCTTTAATATGTGGGGTAAACTTTTTTTTATTAAATATGGAACACTTCATAAATTTGCATGTCATCCTTGCGCTGGGGCCATGCTAATCTTCCCTGTATCATTTCAATTTTAGTATATGTGCTGCCAAAGTGAGCACTGGATAAACTTTAGCAGTGTAATTCCAAAGTTTAATTGATTATGTAAATTAACCTCACCTTACTTTATTAGAGTTGAAAACTAAGTAGACCTCTTAATGTAACATCAACAGACTGTAATAATTTCATTGGTCATATATTTTAGAGTTGTTTTATTTTTCTTCACCATCCATGCCAAAGTACATTGTAAATTTACCAAATTGGTTTTATTTTTTAACTTTATTTATTTATTTTTGAGATGGAGTTTCATTCTTGTTGCCCAGGCTAGCGTGTGGTGGCACGATCTTGGCTTGTTGCAACCTCCGCTTCCTGGGTTCAAGCAATTCTCCTGCCTCAGCCTCTCAAGTAGCTGGGATTATAGGTACCGCCATCACACCTGGCGAATTTTTTGTGTTTTTAGTAGAGACAGGGTTTCACTATGTTGGCCAGGCTGGTGTGGAACTCCTGACCTCAGGCGATCCATCCACCTCAGCTTCCCAAAGTGCTGGGATTATAGGTGTGAGCCATCATGCTTGGCCTATTTATTTTTTTAAAA
>PVKV010032275.1:0-20027 GCA_004027835.1 Alouatta palliata
AAGCAATTCTCCTGCCTCAGCCTCCCGAGTAGCTGGGACTACAGGCACGTGCCACCATGCCCAGCTAATTTTTGTATTTTTAGTAGAGACGGGGTTTCACCATGTTGACCAGGATGGTCTCGATCTCTTGACCTCGTGATCCACCCGCCTCGGCCTCCCAAAGTGCTGGGACTACAGGCGTGAGCCACCGCGCCCGGCCTTTTTTTGTTTTTTAAGACCAAGTCTCGCTCTGTAACCCAGGCTGGAGTGCAGCTGAGATCCTGGTTCACTGCAACATCTGCCTCCCGAGTAGCTGGGATTACAGGCATGCAACACCACGCCCGGTTAACTTTGTATTTTTAGTAGAGACAGGGTTTCACCATGTGGGACAGATGGGTCTCGAACTCCTGACCTCAGGTGATCCACCTGCCTCGGCCTCCCAAAGTGCTAGAATTACAGGCCTGAGCTGTCATGCCCTGCCAGCTTCTCTGTTTTTTTTTTTTTTTTTCTTCAGTAGCTTAGGTGTGAGGTTGAGATGAGCTTATACATGCAGGGTGCTGAAGATGGTGCATGGCCCAGTCAGCACGCGATGGACGTGAACCCTGCCGTCTGGCCAGGAGAAATCACACAGAGGGAGAAACACTGGGTGATCCACTCCCAGGAGGTCCCGGGGTTGGTTGTCAGGCTCACTGAGACAGAAAATACAATGGGGGCTGCCAGGGGCTGGGGAGGGGACAGGGAGTGAGTGTTTCTTGGAGAGAGAAATTCTGTTTGGGAAGATGGGAAGGTTCTGGAGATGATGCTGGTGAGGGCTGCACACCCGTGCTCGAGCATGCCTGCTAAAAAGCGGTTACAATGGCCTGTAATCAGCACCTTGGGAGGCTGAGGCGGGTGGATCACCAGAGGTCGGGAATTTGAGTCCAGCCTGTCCAATATGGTGACACCCTGTCTCAACTAAAAATTTTTTAAAAATTTAGCCAGGCGTGATGGTGTGTGCCTGTAGCCCCAGCCACTGGGGAGGCTGAGGCAGAAATGCCTGAATTGGGCGCTGGGGAAAAGGTTGCAGGGAGCCGAGATTCGAACCATTGTACTCCAGCCTGGGTGACAGAGCAAGCCTCCATCTAAAAAAAAAAAAAAAAGTTTAGGTAAAAGGACTGTTGAAAGGAATGAGTAAAGGCACACATTTTCAGAAATTAGCAAACTGCAGCTCGAGGGCCAACTCTGGCCCTCCGCTCGTTTTTGTAAATAAAGCTTTATTGGCACACAGCCACGCCCACTCATGTACATACTATTTCCAGCAGCTTCCCCACTGCGGTAACGAAGTTTGGCAGTTGCAACAGAGACCTCTGACCTGCAGAAGGAAACCATTTTCACTCTCTGGCCCTCTCTAGAAAGCCTTCCACCCCGTTCTACACACCCACACACAGGGCACCACCATGGGAGCTCTGTATCAGCATCCTGGTACCTCCTTGGTGTGGGCAGCCCAGATACCTGTCTTCAGGAGTGCGTATACACAAGCTGCCTTGCAGTGCCTACAGTGGGATATACTACTGTTTGCTACCCCACACGGGAGTCACCAGCCCCGTGGGGCTGTTTTCGCTTAGGTTAACTATTAATAATATTTAAATCTATTAACTTATTTTTGCCTTTAATTTTTTTTTTTTTTAATTAGCAAGGTGGGGTGGCAGGTGTCTGTAATCCCAGCTACTTGGGAGGCTGAGGCAGGAGATGCTTGAACCAGGGAGGCAGAGGTTAGAGTGAGCTGAAATCGTGCTGCTGCACTCCAGCCTGGGGGACAGAGTGAGACTCCAGCTTGAGGAAAAAAAATAGAGAGAGAGACAGACAGACAGACAGACAGACAGACACACAGACACGGGGATCTCACCATGTTGCCCATTCTGGTCTCAAGCTCCTGGACTCATGTCATCGTCCCACTTTGGGGTCCTAAAGTACTGGGATTAAAGGCATGAGCCACCACACGTGGCTTTAAATCTATTAAATTAATTTTATATGTGGCTTCTCTGTGGAACAGCAAAGATACAACATTTTTTTTTTTTTTGAAATGGAGTCTCACTCTGTTGCCCAGGCTGGAGTGCAATGGCGCGATCTCGGCTCACCGCAACCTCCGCCTCCTGGGTTCAAGCAATTCTCCTGCCTCAGCCTCCCGAGTAGCTGGGACTACAGGCACGTGCCACCATGCCCAGCTAATTTTTTTGTATTTTTAGTTGAAACGGGGGTTTCGCCATGTTGACCAGGATGGTCTCGATCTCTTGACCTCGTGATCCGCCCGCCTGGGCCTCCCAAAGTGCTGGGATTACAGGCGTGAGCCACTGCGCCCGGCCAGAGATGGGGTTTCACCATGTTGGCCAGGCTGGTCTCGAACTCCTGACCTCAAGTGATCCACCCACCTTGGCCTCCCAAAGTGCTGGGATTACAGGCGTGAGCCACGGCTCCCGGCCCAGATAGAACATTTTCTCACGGCAGAGCCCCGCAGCTCTGAAAGCTGAACACGCTGCTGCCACCCACCACATCAGGGCTGGAGCTTAAAACGTTAACACTGAGAGAGGCCAGACGCCAGAGAACAGAGAATGAGCCCACAACGAAGTTCAAAATGGACAAATCCAAGCAGGTTTAGGAAGGCGATCGTGGGAGGCAGAATTATATAGACAAACAAAGAAATGATTGTCAGGAAGGTGCAGAAGGGAGAACGGAGGGTGTTGTGATGGCAGTGAGTTGGGGGAGCTCCTGGAGTCTGGTACTTGCTGTTCCTTAGCCTAGGAGGAGGATCCTTGGTGCTGATTTATCACAGTGGTTTTCTCCTGGGGGCAGTTTTACCACCAGGAGACATCTGTGTTTGTCACAACTGGGGAGTGCCCCTGGCATGGAGTGAGTGGAGGTCAGGGACGCTGTTCAGCCCCCTGCAGTGCTGGGGACGGCACCACCCCAGAGAACGATCCAGCCCCAGATGTCTTCAGTGCACAGAAGTAGAGACTGATTTGTCATTATTATTTTTTGAACAGAGTCTTGCCGTGTCACCCAGGCTGAAGTGCAGTGGTGCAGTCCCGGCTCACTGCAACCTCCGGGTTCAAACAATTCTCCTGCCTCAGTTTCCCGAGTAGCTGGGACTGCAGCCACGCAACACCACACCCAGCTCATTTTTGTGTTTTTAGTAGAGACAGGGTTTCACCATGTTGGCCAGGCTAGTCTCAAACTCCTGACCTCGTGATCCGCCCACCCCGGCCTCCCGAAGTGCTGGGATTACAGGCTGAGCCACCGCGCCTGGCCTGGTTTATAATTATTATAACTGCACTTAGGTTTTCTTTCTTTGTGTGCTTATTTCAAAATTCCGAAAGGAAAGGGAGAGAGTGAGGGGGGAAGAACATAAAAGAGAAATGGGCCGGGCACAGTGACTCACACCTGTAATCCCAGCACTTTGGGAGGCCCGGGTGGGCAAATCACGAGGTGAGGAGTTCGAGGCCAGCCTGGCCAACATGGTGAAATCTTCGTCTCTAATAAAAAATACAAAAAATTAATGGGGTGTGGTGGCATGCGCCTGTAGTCCCAGCTACTTGGGAGGCTGAGGCAGGAGGACCGTTTGAACCCGAGAGGCGGAGGTTGTAGTGAGCTGAGATTGCGCCACTGCACTCCAGCCTGGGTGACCGAGTGAGATTCTGTCTAAAAAAAAAGGAAAAATGGAAAGTACTTGGGGAAAGATGAGAGGGTGGTGGGGCGAGGTCAGGGCCCTGAAGGGCACGGCTAGGGTGAGTGGGGGCTCAGTGTACCCTCTTCCTGGTCCCCCTCGTCCCCAGCACCAGCAGCAGGTGCTCCAGGCTGTAGAGCGTGCCAAGCAGGTCACCGTGGGGGAGCTGAACAGCCTCATCGGGGTGAGTCTGCAGCCTCTGCGCTGCCATGGGGGGATGCCCACCCCCAGGTCCCTGGCACCCACCCAGGAGGTGTTAAAGCTGAGGGTGGTGGGTGGTCCTGGGCTCTGGCCATTGTGGGAACCCCAGGGGCACACGCTGTGCTTAGTTCCCATCCCCGTGTCCACCTCTTGGGCCAGGGACCACAGGGTTCCCGCCCCAGCCCATCCTCCCTCCATTCTAGCAGCAACAGCTCCAGCCGCTGTCCCACCACGCCCCTCCTGTGCCCCTCACCCCCCGCCCAGCCGGGCTGGTGGGCAGCAGTGCCACGGGGTTGCTCGCCCTGTCCGGAGCCCTGGCTGCCCAGGCTCAGCTGGCCGCGGCTGTCAAGGAGGACCGTGCCAGCGCAGAGGCCGAGGGGTCCAGAGGTGAGTGGGCAGCGCAGGGTGTGGCCTTGGTGGGGGATGGGGCTGGGGAGGAGGATGGGCAGGCCAGGACACCAAACACATCAGTGTGAAGGTGTGAGGCGGCTCATGCCTGTCATCCCAGCACTTTGGGAGGCCGAGGCGGGAGGATCACTTGAGCCCAGGAGTTCATGACTAGCCTGGGCAACAGAGTGAGACCCCATCTCTACAGAAAATTTAAAAATTAGCTGCATGTGGTGTTGCACACCTGTATTCCCAAATACTCGAGAGGCTGAGGTGAGAGGATTGCTTGAGCCCGGGAGGTTGAGGCTGCAGTGAGCTGTGATGGGACCGCTGCAGTCCAGCCTGGACAACAGAGCAAGACCCCATCTCTCTTTTTTCCTTTTTTTAAAATTATATTCTAAGTTTTGGGGTACGTGTCCACAACATACAGGTTTGTTACATAGGTATACACGTGTCACGGTGGTTTGCTGCGTCCGTCACCCTGTCATCTATATTAGGTATTTCTCCTAATGCATAATGCTATCGGTCCCCTTGCCCACCACCCCTCCGACAGGCCCCGGTGTGTCATGTTCCCCTCCCTGTGTCCATGTAGTCTCATCGTTCAACTCCCACTTATGAGTGAGAACATCCAGCGTTTGGTTTTCGGTTCCTGTGTCAGTTTGCTGAGAGTAGTGGTTTCCAGCTTCATCCGTGTCCCTGCAAAGGGCGGGAACTCATCCTTTTTTATGGCTGCATAGTATTCCATGGTGTATCTGTGCCACATTTTCTTTATCCAGTCTATCATTGATGGGCATTGGGGTTGGTTCCAAGTCTTCGCTATTGTACACAGGGCTGCAGTGAACATAGGTGTGCCTGTCTCTTTTTAATAAAATGATTTATAGTCCTCAGGGATTGCTGGGTCAAGTGGTGTTTCTAGTTTTAGATCCTTGAGGAATCGCCACCCTGTCTTCCACAGTGGTTGACCTAAATCACACTCCCACCAGCAGTGTAAAAGCGTTCCTGTTTCTCCACATCCTCTCCAGCATCTGTTGTCTAAGACCCCATCTCTGAAAGTTTGAGAGGAATGATGAGAGTGGCTGCGAGGCCCGGGGTTCAGCTTTACCCTCAGTGGGCTGTGTGTCCTGGGGAAGTTACCACTCCTCTCTGGGCCTTGATCTAAGTGCAGGGGAGGGATAATCTGCCACTTGGAAGGGTGTTGGAAGGATAGGGAGAGTCTGAGCAGGGCGGTGGGGGGAGGGGCTGTATAAACCGGACAGTGGGACTCTGGCGCCATGGACACAAACTTCTCCTTCTTTCTCCTTCTCTCTCTCTATCTCATTCTCAATCCACCAGTGGAGCGAGCCCCGAGCAGGGTAAGTGAGTGGCACCCCGGGACTCCCTTTGTGTTCTAGGGGGACGGACAGTGGTTCTGAGCTGATAGGGGCGTCAGAATGAGACCTAGGCTGGGTGTGGTGGCTCACGCCTGTAATCTCAGCACTTTGGGAGGCCGAGGTGGGCGGATCACCTGAGGCCAGGAGTTCGAGACCAGCCTGGCTGACATGGAGAAGCCCCATCTCTACTCAAATTACAAAAAACTAGCCGGGTGTGGTGGCGGGCGCCTGTGATCCCAGCGCTTTGGTAGGCAGAGGTCGGAAAACCATTTGGGGCCAGGAATTTGAGACCAGCCTGACCAACATGGAGATACCCCGTCTCTACTAAACATACAAAAAATTAGCCGGGCATGGTGGCGCGTGCCTGTAATCCTAGCTGCTCGGGAGGCTGAGGCAGGAGAATCAATTGCACCCAGGAGGCGGAGGTGGCAGTGGGCTGAGATCGCGCCACTGCACTCCAGCCTGGGAGACAGAGCGAGACTCTGTCTCAGAGAAAACAAAACCTTAGCACTGAGTCGGCCCTTGGAAGCTCCCATTTCCCAGATGGGAAGCTTGAGGTGCAGACCCTAATAACAGTGGGGGACCCTCGGTCTCGGCTGGTTCACAATGCAATCTAGGAGCGCAGGGCCCTGACCCTTTCTCCCCGTGGCCCCTGCCTCTCTGCAGAGTGCATCTCCCTCGCCCCCCGAGAGTCTGCTGGAGGAGGAGCGACCGAGTGGCCCCGGTGGTGGTGGGAAGCAGAGAGCCGAAGAGAAGGAGCTGTCAGGACCGTATGTGAGTAGGGACAGTGCAGGACTGGGGTGGGCACGCATGACCCAGGCCAGCCGGGGCCCTCGGAGCCTTCCAGAGCCCAACTCTGTCATGATTCTCTCACTCCAGAGCCTTCTATAGGTCCCTACTACTCAGAGTACTGGCCAGTCAGAAGAGATCCTATAGTGCAAGGCTTAACTCTAGCTCCTTGACGTCTCTGCAGCCTCTGGCCCATACAGCCATTTCCCCTGTTTTCTCTCCCTAGAACACCCTTGTTTCAGAAACGAGTTTTTTCATCAAGACACAAAATCCCGGCCGGGCGCGGTGGCTCACGCCTGTAATCCCAGCACTTTGGGAGGCCGAGGCGGGTGGATCACAAGGTCAGGAGATCAAGACCATCCTGGCCAACATGGTGAAACTCCGTCTCTACTAAAAACACAAAAATTAGCTGGACGTGGTGGCACGTGCCTGTAGTCCCAGCTGCTCGGGAGGCTGAGGCAGGAGAATTGCTTGAACCCAGGAGGCGGAGGTTGCAGTGAGCCGAGATCGCGCCATTGCACTCCAGCCTGGGTAACGAGAGCGAAACTCCGTCTCAAAAAAAAAAAAACACAAAATGCCACCTCCTACAGGAAGCCTTCTCTGACCACCTCCTAGAGGCTGGGACCTCCTCTCTTTGCCAAACAGCGGCACACCTGTAGTTTAAAAGTCTAGTGTCCCAGGGGCCAGGCCAAATGTGGGGAATGGGGCTGTGGCCAGCTGGGGAGCACTTCTCCCACCTACAGGGGCAGGTACAATCTGGTCTCAGGAGACTGGCAGGCTCAATGTGGGCAAATAGTGCTGTTTCTCAGAGAAGCTTTCTTTTTGGCAGTAAACTGATTGATTGATTGATGATTGATTGATTGACTGAGGCAGAGTCTTGTTCTGTTGCCCAGTCTGGAGTGCAGTGGTGCGATCTCGGCTCACTGCAGCCTCTGCCTCCCAAGTTCAAGCGATCCTCCTGCCTCAGCCTCCTGAGTAGCTGGTGCTACGTGTGCCCTACCACAGCCGGCTAATTTTTGTATTTTTAGTGGAGATGGGGTTTCACCATGTTGGCCAGGCTGGTCTCACCGGACCTCAGGTGATCCACCCGCCGTGGCCTCCCAGCATGCTGGGATCACAGGCATGAGCCACCGCGCCCGGACGCAACTAATTTTCATTTAAAGAAGAAAACTGGCTATGGGAGGGGGATCTAGGAGAACCCACCCACTGGGTGGATTTTGTCTTCCAGGCTGCAGCCTGTTTTTCTTTCTTTGGTTTCCAGCCCAACATGTCAGCAGTGCCCCGTGCCACCCCGCCCCCTGCTGTGGTACCCAGGAGTGTTTTCTACATCAGTGAATGGAATTGGGGCTTGGTGTTTCTTCCAAGGCAATGGGGAGCCATAGAGGGTTGCAGAGCAGAGGCGGGGATAGGTCTTAGAAAAATCTGTCTGGGGTCAGCTTGGAGGGTTGCCTGGAGGGGGAAGCCTGGAGGCCAGGAGCCCATGGAAGGGACTGGGGGGAGATGAGGTCTCTGTTAGGGCTGTGGGGGAGTGGGTGGAGGTGGGCAGAGAGATGGGTGAGACCCACATGCTGAGAAAGTGATTGGCTTTGTGGGTCGAGACTGAGGAAGGAGATAAGGATGAATTCTCAGCCGGGCGCGGTGGCTCACGCTTGTAATCTAAGCACTTTGGAGGCCAAGGTGGGCGGATCACCTGAGGTTGGGAGTTCAAGACCAGCCTGACCAACATGGTGAAACCTCATCTTGAAAACAAAACAAAACAAAACAAACAAAAAAAACTTCTCTAACTCTTGGGCCGGGCGTGGTGGCTCACGCCTATAATCCCAGCACTTTGGGAGGCCGAGGCGGGTGGATCACGAGGTCAAGAGATCGAGACCATCCTGGTCAACATGGTGAAACCCCGTCTCTACTAAAAATACAAAAATTAGCTGGGCATGGTGGCACGTGCCTGTAGTCCCAGCTACTCGGGAGGCTGGGGCAGGAGAATTGCTTGAACCCAGGAGGCGGAGGTCGCGGTGAGCCAAGATCACGCCATTGCACTCCAGCCTGGGTAACAAGAGTGAAACTCCGTCCCCCAAAAAAAAAAAAAAAAAAAAAGGATGAATTCTGATCTCTGGTTCTCCCCCCATTATACAGAGGGGTAAACTGAGGCCTGAGAGGGCTAGAAGTCACACACGGTGCTCATGCAGTCTCTGTCCTTCAAAGTCCTTCCCCACGAAGTGTCCACATGCTCCCCACACCATGTCCTTCCCGGATCCCGGATCTGGGCACATTCGGCCTTCCCTTCTGCTCTGAGCAAAGGGGCGCAGTGGCCCAAGAATTCCAGTCATGCCCCGGGCTGCCTGGGCTCCTGCCCCCAGCTCCTGGGGAGCTGACGGGTCTCAGAGGCAGGGGCATGACCACAATCATTTGGGGCCAGGAGTTTGAGACCAGCCTGAACAGCATGGCAAAACCTCGTCTCTACAGGAAAATACAAAAACGTGGCTGGGTGTGGTGGTCCATGGCTATGGTTTCAGCTACCCGGGAGGCTGAGGTGGGAGGATCACTTGAGCACAGAAGGCCAAGGCTGCAGGGAGCTGTGATTTCGCCATTGCACTCCAGCCCGGGTGACAGAGTGAGACCCCGTCTCAAAATAAAAAAGAAAAAACAACAGGCCAGCTGGGTGCGGTGTCTCACTTTGGGAGGCTGAGGCGGGCGGATCACTTGAGGTCAGGAGTTCGAGACCAGCCTGTCCAATGTGGAAAAACCCCATCTCTACTAAAAATACAAAAAACTAGCCAGGGGTGGTAGCAGGCGCCTGTAATCCCAGCTACTTGGGAGGCTGAGGCAGGAGAATCGCTTGAACCCGGGAGGCGGAGGTTTCAGTGAACTGAGATCGCGCCACTGCACCTCCAGCCTGCGTGACAGGCTGGTCACCCACAACGAGCTCTCTTTCCCCCATCTCTCCCCTCCCTACCCCAGGAAAGCGATGAAGACAGGAGTGACTACAACCTAGTGGTGGACGAGGTGAGTGCCAGCGGTCCAGCCTCTTCCCCCATGCTGGGCACAGAGCAGGTGTGGGTTATCTGGAACGGGAGGAGGCAGGAGGTAGTGGGGATCCTGGTTCTCCTCTCCATGGGGTGGCTGGGATGGGGACAGCAGGGGGCCAGGAAGAGTCCGGGACTCTGGGACACCTCTGGCCGACCTCTCCATTGCACAGGGAGTAGCTTCAATCCCTGGCTCACAGAGTGATTTGGGGGGAGTGACACCCCCTTCCCTGGCCTCATTTTTCTCATCTGTTCAATGAGAAAATAAAACCATGCCGGGCGTGGTTGCTCACGCCTGTAATCCCAGCACTTGGGGAGGCCAAGGCAGGCGGATCACCTGAGGTCAGATGTTTGAGACCAGCCTGTCCAACGTGGAGAAAACCCGTCTCTATAAGAAATACAAAATTAGCCGGGCATGGTGGCGGATGCCTATAATCCTAGCTACTAGGGACGCTGAGACAGGAGAAGCACTTTAACCCAGGAGGCGTAGGTTGCGGTGAGCTGGGATCATGCCACTGCACTCCAGCCTGGGCGATGAGAGCAAAACTCCGTCTCAAAAAAAAAGAAAGAAAGAAAGAAAACTAAGTTCTTATATAGCCCTTGCCATGGGTGCTTATCTTGTAGGACACATCATTAAACCCGTTTTACAGGCCAGGTGTGGTGACTCACACCTGTAATCCCACTACTTTGGGAGGCTGAGGCAGATGGATCACCTGAGGTCAGGAGTTTGAAACCAGCCTGACCAACATGGTGAAACCCTGTCTCTACTGAAAATACAAAAAATTAGCTGGACGTGCTCGCTTGAATCCAGGAGGCAGAGGTTGCAGTGAGCCACTGTACTCCAGCCTGGGTGACACAGCAAGACTTAAAAAAAAAAATTCATTTTACAGATGAGTAAACTGAGGCAACATAGGGTTTCGTAATCTTCCCATGGGGGGTCGTGAGTACCCAGTCTGGAAGTTGGGGCGGGGGAGTTGGGAGGAGGATAGAGAGGGACTCTTCTTCCCCTCTCATTTCAACTCCACTCAATGTCACCTCCTTGAACCCAGGACCAACCCTCAGAGCCCCCCAGCCCAGCTACCACCCCCTGTGGAAAGGCACCCATCTGCGTTCCTGCCCGTCGGGACCTGGTGGATAGTCCGGCCTCCTTGGCCTCTAGCCTCGGCTCACCGCTCCCCAGAGCCAAGGAGCTCATCCTGGTAAGGAGGAGGGGAGGGCCTTGAAACTCACTTTATTCATCCTGGGGGCCTTAAAACAGACACTACCTCAAGACACAGAGGGCAGTGATGAGAAATCAGCTGGGCTGGGGTTGTCTACCCTCTCCTTGTGTGTGTGTGTGTTTTTTTTTTTTTTTTTTAACCTGCTTGGACTGACTTTCTTGAACCTCAGTAAGTATTAAAAGGCAACTTTGTAAAGAAGCTTCGTAGATATATTTTAAAAGATGGTTCACCACCTTACATGGAAAGCAGTTCTCTCTCTGGCAATCAATAGGAAATCCTATGGAAATCAACACAGTGAAAGTCCAGGCATAGCATGGGCAGCTAGCTAGGCTGGACCCAGGCCTGCGTGTGCTTTGCCCTCCCAGAGGTGCTTAGAGACGCACCGGCCCCAAGCCGAGATGCTGGAGATGCTGTCCCTGGAAGGAAAGAAATTAATATAGAAACAACTCTCCAGTTGGATCTCCTGGAGTTTAATGCCAGGCACGTGAGCCATCTAAAAGCACCCCGAGGGCATTCGAAATTCAGCTCCTTTTGCGGCTCCCCTCACCCCAAATCTTCCCCAGATCCCCCTCCCCTGCACTTACCAGGGGAGAGTATGTCGGTTTCGAGGCCTCCCCTCCCGGTTTCAAGGCCTCCCCTCCTGGCAGGTTACCATGGCAACCACCAGAGGTTGGGGCTCCCGTTCCATCTTAAGGGCCCTCCTCCCACTGCGGGAAAACCTCACAAGGGGATGGGGGCAGCTCCGTTGTATTGGAGAAGCCACAGTTGGCCCCTCCAGTCTTTCGCGGGTGCTGGAGCTGTGCGGCTGTCACGGTTTGTGCGATGGTGTCGTGGGAAGCGGAGACAGACACAAGGATGGGAAGTTTCTTGGAAGGCAGGGGGAGGTGATGACATGAAAGGAGATAACAGAGCCTGCCGTAGATGCTGGTCCAGCTGCTGCTTTCATCAGAGCTCCCCTTGGGGAGGGACAGCTCTGGGTGACACCTCCCTCTCGGGGTGGGGGAACAAGGAGGATTGCGCTGTGTACTGGGAGCTCTTCCTTCACCTGGGAATATGCCGCTGTGGGGTCTGCCTCTCCGGGAGCCCCTCCCAGAGTTTCTAATTCCTTGCCCTTCAAGAATCTCAACAGGGGCCGGGGCGGGGTGGGGGGGCGGGGGGTGGTTCATGCCTATCATCTCAGCGCTTTGAGAGGCCAAGGCAGGACCAGAACTCGAGAGCGAGACTTGGAGACCAGCCTGGGCAACATAGTGAGACCTCGTCTCTATGAAAAATTTAAAAAGTTAGCTGGGCGTGGAGGCATGCGCCTGTAATGCCAGCTACTTGGGAGGCTGAGTCAGGAGGATCGCTTGAGCGAGGGAGGTCGAGGCTGCAGTGAGCTGTGATTGTGACACTTTTGAGAGCAAGACTCTGTCTTAAAAAAATCTCAGCCAGGCATGGTGGCTCACGCCTGTAATCCCAGCACTTTGGGAGGCTGAGGCGGGCGGATCACGAGGTCAAGAGATTGAGACCGTGGTGAAACCTCGTCTCTACTAAACAATACAAAAATTAGCTGGGCGTGGTGGCGCACGCCTGTGGTCCCAGCTACCTGGGAGGCTGAGGCAGGAGAATCGCTTGAACCTGGGAGGTGGAGGTTGCAGTGAGCCAAGATCGTGCCACTGCACTCCAGCCTGGTGCCTGGCGACAGAGCAAGACTCTGTCTCAAAAAATTTAAAAAAAAATCTCAAATCTTGACAACCTATAACTTTGTAACTTTGCAGCCTTCTTTCTATTTTTTTGAGACAGAGTCTCACTCTGTCACCAGGCTGGAGTGCAGTGGCACGATCTTGGCTCACTGCAGCCTCCGCCTCCCAGGTTCAAGTGATTCTCCTGCCTCAGCCTCCTGAGTAGCTGGGATTACAGGAACCTGCCGCCACTCCCGGCCAGGTTTTATATTTTTAGTAGAGAAGGAGTTTTGCCATGTTGACCAGGCTGGTCTCAAACTCCTGGCTTCAGGAGATCCAGCTGCCTTGGCCTCCCAAAGTGCTGGGATTACAGGGGCGAGCCCCGCAACTTGCCCCTCCAGTTTCTGATCAGATTTTTGGGCCACAAGACCCCAGGGGCCTGGTGCCGCTCAGTCCTGCCCTTTCTCTGCAGAATGACCTTCCCGCCAGCACTCCTGCCTCCAAGTCCTGTGACTCCTCCCCACCCCAGGACGCATCCACCCCCGGGCCCAGCTCAGCCAGTCACCTCTGCCAGCTCGCTGCCAAGCCAGCGCCTTCCACGGACAGCATCGGTGAGCCCCTTGCCTGGTGGTGCCTGTCCGGGGCAGGCCTCATCTGTGGGGACAGCTAGTAAAAGGGGCTGGCGAGGCAGGAGGCTGGGATTCCGGGCTTGGCATTCATGGCCTTGGTCCCTTCGTGACTTCAGGTTAGATGCTGCCTCCCTCTGGGTGGTTCCTCATTGTCTCAGCTTGACGGGTAGGGAAACTGAGGCCTGGAGAGTGAAAGTGACTTGGTTGGGGGTTTCAGTCTAGTGCACTGAAAAGACAAGCTTTGGGGTCAGACAGGCTCGGGTTTGAGAGCAGGCCTGGGCATTCACCAGCTGGGTGACCTTAGGCAAGTGACCTAACCTCTCTGAGCCTCAGTTTCCCCATCAGTAACCTAGGGAATGACAGTGCTCATCTTTTCTGCCTTATGACCAGGCCCTGTGCTGGTTCTGGGGTCCCTGAAAGAAGTTGGCCTTGAATCCCGGGTGGCAAGGGACAAGACCCAGACCCCAGCAATCACAGCCCTGTATAATCAGGGCTGGTACAGAAGGAGGAACCCAAGATGGGCAAGGCTGGAGGTTGGCAATGGGGAGGCTCAAGGATGTTTCTGAGATGTGAAGGGACATTCGGCCTGGATTTTGAAGGATGAGTAGGAGTTTGTCAATTAAAAGAAAGAGAAAGTCATGTCCACTGGAGGAACGGTATGTGCAGAGGTCTGGAGGTGTCCCAGGCTATGGCCCATGTGGGACCAGAGCGTTCAAACTCTGAATGAAAGGCCAGGGAGCTCCCAAGGCGGTGGGAGGCGGGATCTGAGTCCGGGGTGTCTGAAGATGTGTCCCCGACTCTTCCCTCTCAGCCCTGAGGAGCCCCCTGACTCTGTCCAGTCCCTTCACCACGTCGTTCAGCCTAGGCTCCCACAGCACCCTCAACGGAGACCTCTCCGTGCCCAGCTCCTACGTCAGCCTCCACCTGTCCCCGCAGGTCAGCAGCTCCGTGGTATACGGACGCTCCCCCATGGTGAGTCCTTGGGTTAGGGGTACAGGAGGTGTCAGCAGGGCCCGGGCGCTGGGGGCTGGGAGGAGAAACCAACTATACAAGGAAAGACAAGGGAGTGCAGGAAGGGAAGGGAAGCCTGGTTCAGCAAGCGTGCACAGGAAGATGATCTGGGGGTCTCAGTAGTCCCACAAGCTTAATACAAAGCAGGACTTGTGACTGTGGAAAAAAGCAACAGTGGTTGAGCTGCATGAAAAGGAGCAGGTACTGGACCAGCTTTGTCCCGGGGGGCTGCAGTTTGCAGACCC
The DNA here is from genome assembly GCA_004027835.1 of Alouatta palliata. Taxonomy (NCBI): domain Eukaryota; kingdom Metazoa; phylum Chordata; class Mammalia; order Primates; family Atelidae; genus Alouatta; species Alouatta palliata. The sequence continues at coordinate 14,216 of PVKV010032275.1, forward strand.
CTGTTCTAGAGCCAGTCTTGGCATTGGATGGAGAACTCTTCAGGATCCTTGGAACGCTGGAGTTCTAGGATTTCCTGGACAGAGAGATGTTGGGGTCGGTGCCCTCAGAAACCTCAGCCCTCCCACCTGGAGTGTGACAGGCAGAGGCGAAGACAATTCTGTTTCCTTGGGAGGGGCTGATAAACGGGGGTATGGCAGGTGGCTGTGGGGCAGCACAGAGGTGGGCTGGAGTCAGAGTCACCTGCCTCACTGACACCCCCTCTGGCATTCTGACAGATGGCATTTGAGTCTCACCCACATCTCCGAGGGTCATCCGTCTCTTCCTCCCTACCCAGCATCCCCGGGGGAAAGCCGTGAGTACCAGGGTGGGGCTCCCTACCTGGCAACCCGGGCCAGCGCCCCGCCTCGTCTGAGGTCTTACTCTGTATGGTCGGGGTCTCCCTGCTCCCCTTCTAGAAAGTCTGTTGTGTGGGCCGGGTGCCATGGTTCAGTCCCAACACTTTGGGAGGCCAATGTGGGCAAATCATTTGAGGTCAGGAGTTCAAGAGCAGCGTAACTAACATGGTGAAACGCTGACTCTACTAAAAATACAAAAAAATTAGCCATGTGTGGTGGCCCATGCTTGTAATCCCAGCTGCTTTGGAGGCTGAGGCAGGAGAATCACTTGAACCTGGGAAGTGGAGGTTGCAGTGAGCCCAGATAGTGCCACTGCACTCCAGCCTGCGTGACAGAGACTCCGTCTCAAACAAAAATGCATCAGGCTGGACTTGCTGTCTCATGCCTGTAATCCTAGCACTTTGGGAGGCCGAGGCAGGCAGATCACTTAAGGTCAAGGGTTCAAAACCAGCCTGGCCAAAACGGCGAAACCCTGTCTCTACTAAAAATACATAAAACTTAGCCAGGAGCGGCCGGGCGCGGTGGCTCACGCCTGTAATCCCAGCACTTTGGGAGGCCGAGGCGGGCGGATCACGAGGTCAAGAAATCGGGACCATCCCGGCCAACATGGTGTGAAACCCCGTCTCTACTAAAAATACAAAAAAATTAGCCGGGCGTGGTGGCGTGCGCCTGTAGTCCCAGCTACTCGGGAGGCTGAGGCAGGAGAATTGCTTGAACCCTGGCGGCGGAGGTTGCAGTGAGCCGAGGTCGCGCCATTGCACTCCAGCCTGGCGCCTGGTGACGGAGCGAGACTCTGTCTCAAAAAAAAAAAAAAAAAAAAAAAACTTAGCCAGGAGCAGTGGTGCATGCCTGTAATTGCAGCTACTCAGGAGGCTGAAGCAGGAGAATAGCTGGAACCCAGGAGGCAGAGGTTGCAGTGAGCCGAGATTGTGCCACTGCGCTCCAGCCTGGGCGATAGAGAGAGACTCCCTCTCAAAAACTGAAAACAAAACAAAAAGTAAAAACAGCCGGGCGTGGTGGCTCAGGCCTGTAATCCTAGCACTTTGGGAGGCTGAGGTGGGTGGATCACATGAGGTCAGGAGTTCAAAACCAGCCTGGCCATCATGGTAAAACCCCATCTTTAAAAATAAATAAATAAAATAAAAATAAATAAAAAACAAAAAGTAAAAATAAAGAATACGACCGGGCGCAATGGCTCACACCTGTAATCCCAGCACTTTGGGAGGCTGATGCGGGCAGATCACGAGGTCGAGATCATCGTGGCCAAAGTGCTTAAACCCCGTCTCTACTAAAAATAGAAAAATTAGCTGGGCGTGGTGGCGGACACCTGTAGTCCCAGCTACTTGGGAGGCTGAGGCAGGAGAATTGCTTGAACCCGGGAGGCGGAGGTTGCGGTGAGCTGAGATCGCGCCACTGCACTCCATCCTGACGCCTGGTGACAGTGCGAGACTGTTTAAAAAAATAAAAAAATAAATAAAGAATACATCATTGGGTGCCAGGCAGGACAAAGGCGTCTCCCTGCCCTCCTGGGTGGGGGTGCGGAGGGGTAGTCCCAGGGCTGGGTCATGCCCAGGCTTTCTCTCCAGGGCCTACTCCTTCCACGTGTCTGCAGACGGGCAGATGCAGCCGGTGCCTTTTCCCTCGGACGCACTGGTGGGCGCGGGCATCCCACGGCACGCCCGGCAGCTGCACACGCTGGCACATGGCGAGGTGGTCTGCGCGGTCACCATCAGCGGCTCCACGCAGCACGTGTACACGGGTGGCAAGGGTTGTGTGAAGGTGTGGGACGTGGGCCAACCTGGGGCCAAGACGCCTGTGGCCCAGCTGGACTGCCTGGTGAGGGCAGGGTGGGACAGTGGGCGGGACTCATGGGTGAGGGGTGGAGCTTATATTCAAACGGGGGGTGTTTGCAGGCCGGCCGTGGGTGGGGTTACAGGTGAAGGGTGGAGCTTGTAGTCACATGGGGAAGGCTATAGTGGTGGGGCTCATTGGCCAATCAGGATAGGGTTTGCAGGCTAACCATGGGTGGGGCTTATAGGTGAAGGGCGGAGCTTATGGTCAGATGGGGCGGGGCTTGCAGGCCAAAGTGGTGGGGCTCACTGGCCAATCAGGGTTGGGCTTGCAAGACAACCAGGATAGGGTTTACAGGCCAACCATGGGTGGGGCTTACAGATGAAGGGCGGAGCTTATGGTCAGATGGGGCGGGGCTTGCAGACCAAAGGGGTGGGGCTCACCCGTCAATCAGGATAGGGCTTGCAGGCCAACCAGGACAGGGTTTTCAGGCCAACCATGGGTGGGGTTTACAGGTGGAGGGTGGAGCTTGTCAAATGGGGTGGGGTTTGCAGGCCAAAGGAATGGGGCTCACTGGCCAATCAGGATAAGGTTTGCAGGCCAACCATGGGCAGGGATTGTAGGTGAAGAACGGAACTCACAGTCTAATGGAACCGTGTGGGCCAATGGGGCAGGGTGGGGTATGCAGGCTAATCAGGATGAGGGTACCTTGGGCTCCAGAGACTCCCTCATTAAGCCAGGCTCCTAGAGACCTCATCTGGGACCAACCCCCGGCTGATTCTCTCCCTGATCCCAGAACCGAGACAACTACATTCGTTCCTGCAAGTTGCTGCCGGATGGCCGGAGTCTGATTGTGGGCGGTGAGGCCAGCACCTTGTCCATTTGGGACCTGGCAGCGCCCACCCCCCGTATCAAGGCCGAGCTGACCTCCTCGGCCCCGGCCTGCTACGCCCTGGCCGTCAGCCCCGACGCCAAGGTTTGTTTCTCCTGCTGCAGCGATGGCAACATTGTGGTCTGGGACCTGCAGAACCAGACGATGGTCAGGTACGCTGGGACCTCGGGCAAGCCCCCGGCCGCTCTCCGCGCAGTGGGGGTGGAGGATTGACCTGGGAGATGGCTGGGGCAGCTCGAATTCCAGGATGGATGCCTGGGTCCTTCTTCCTCCAGGCAGTTCCAGGGCCACACGGACGGCGCCAGCTGTATTGACATTTCTGATTATGGCACTCGGCTCTGGACAGGGGGCCTGGACAACACGGTGCGCTGCTGGGACCTGCGGGAGGGCCGCCAGCTGCAGCAGCACGACTTCAGCTCCCAGGTGCTGTTTGGTGCTGGCGGGAGGGGGACGGAAGCTTCAGGAATCCCGAGTCTCTTCCTCTCCATGTGGCAGGCCCACTTCCAGAGGCAGGACGGGACTAACATCTTGGTGTCCATCTTCCTGGTCATCCACACCCATCCACAGGCTTCCACTTTAAAGACACAGAGGAACACAAAAGAGCTGATTTATATGAATCTATGGGGCTACTGAGACCCTCAGATCATCTTCTCCACTTGCCTTTGTTCAGCCATACCCTTCTGACTTTCCTTGTGTAACTGCGTTCTTCTCTCAGCCTTTAATTTCCGGATCCCGCTGGGAGTGCCAGACACATACTTCCCATTGAGGATTCACCATGGGGGAATTACTGGCCAGGGGAACAGAGTGGAGGTTGATGGAGGAGGAGCTGGGCATGGATAGGTCGCCATTGAAGGTGGATCCTAAGCTGAAGGACATGGTGAATGGGCTGGACAGAGCTGGGGGCTCCTCAGGGCTGAGCAAAGAGAGTGAATCTTCAGGCACTGTGGCCCCAGTTTCTGCCTCTCACCGCTTTGGGGGCAGGGTATGAGCTCCTGTTCTGTCATTCAGGATTTCCATGCACTGGTCTCACACACACCGTACTCTGGGATGGCTCTGAGACTTGTGCACATTTGTTCCTTGTGGCTGAAATGCATTTCTCTTGTTTCTGTAATTGGCAAACTCCTATTCATCCCTCAAGACCCATCTCTTTTGCTCCTCTTCCTTGAAACCTAACAGGAACTGACTCCTAAGTTCTTGTTGTTGCTGTTTTTGTTTTTGAGACGGGTGCAGTGGCATGATCTCAGCGTACTGCAACCTCCACCCTCCAGGTTCAAATGATTCTTGTGCCTCAGCCACCTGAATAGCTGGGACTGCAAGCATGCACCGTCATGCCCAGCTCATTTTTGTGTTTTTCTGATGGACACCTGGTTTCATTGTGTTGTCCAGGCTGGTATTGGACTCCTGGCCTCAAGTGTTCCACCCACCTTGGCCTCCCAGTGCGGGAATTGCAGGTGTGAGCCACCGCGCCCACCCTCCCAAGCTCTTTACGTCCAACCTGCTCTTCTCTTTCATTGGATTATTATTACTGTTTTTTTGAGACGGAGTCTCACTCTGCCTCCAAGGCTGGAGTGCAGTGACACGACCTTGGCTCACTGCAACCTTTGCCTCCTGGGTTCAAGTGATTCTTCTGCCTCAGCCTTCCAAGTAGCTGGGATTACAGGCACCCATCAGCACATCCAGCTAATTTTTGTATTTTTAGTAGAGACGGGATTTCACCATGTTGGCCAGGCTGGTCTCGAACTCCTGACCTCGTGATCCACCCACCTCGGCCTCCCAAAGTGCTGGGATTACAGGCATGAACCACTGCATTCAGCCTCGTTTGATGATTTCTTTAATAGGGAAATCAGGAGTGCGGGTGGACTAGCTCTCCATCCCGTGTCCCCGAAGCTTAGGTGTGCTAAATACATTTCTAGGGAGCCCATGGTGAATGCCTCCTAGCTTAGTGGGTGCCTCCCACCGCGTGTTTACACAGGAGCACTTCTGGATGGCCAGGAAAGGACATTTGAAGCCCTCCAGTCTTCTCTGTTCTAATGTGTGGTTATTTCCACAGGCGTGTTATGTGTTAGTGAGACTCTAAGAGGTTTAGCGTGGAACAGGACCTCATTCCTATGTGTGCCTAAAATGGGGTGGCTACAGGAGGAGGAGGACCCTGAATCCTTTCAGAATCAAACCGAAAAGCAGTATTGCAAATGGGGAACGCTCCAGGCCAGGCTCAGTGGCTGACACCTGTAATCTCAGCACTTTGGGAGGCTGAGGCAGGAGGATCACTTGAGCCTAGCAGATTGAGGTCAGCCTGGGAAACATAGCAGGACCTTGTTCCTACTTAAAAAATGAAACAGGCCGGGCGCGGTGGCTCACGCTTGTAATCCAAGCACTTTGGAGGCCAAGGTGGGCTGATCACCTGAGGTTGGGAGTTCAAGACCAGCCTGACCAACATGGTGAAACCCCATCTTAAAAAAAAAAAAAAAGCCCCTGCTTACTGACCATGCCCTTTAGGGTTTTTCTTGCCGGGCGCGGTGGCTCACGCCTGTAATCCCAGCACTTTGGGAGGCCGAGGCGGGTGGATCATGAGGTCAAGAGATCGAGACCATCCTGGTCAACATGGTGAAACCCCGTCTCTACTAAAAATACAAAAATTAGCCGGGCATGGTGGCACGTGCCTGTAGTCCCAGCTACTCGGGAGGCTGAGGCAGGAGAATTGCTTGAACTCAGGAGGCGGAGGTTGCGGTGAGC
>PVKV010032276.1:0-20025 GCA_004027835.1 Alouatta palliata
TCAATGTGATAGATATCGAGGAAGAAAAGACACAGGAAGGGAGAAAGGAAAAGAGGCAAAAAAATGAGGAAAACATTGCATACTTTATAAAAATATAACAACCATAGGCCGTGTGTGGTAGCTCATGCCTGTACTCTTAGCACTTTGGGAGGCCAAGGCAGGAGGACTTCTTGAGCCCAACAGCTCCAAACCAGCCTGAGCAACATAGCAAGACCCTATCTCTATTTTTTTTCATAAAAATTAAAAGAGAAAAAAGAACTACTAAAAAAAGGTTTTATTTTGCCCTCAAGAAACTTGCAATGTAAACTTTCTTCTAAACCCAGATTTGCTTTAAACGACTTATCTAAATAAACTTATCTTTCCATGTCAAAAAAAAAAAAAAAAAAGAAAAAAAGAAATAACTCCTGATAAATTTCTTTTGGACAATGATTTTTGCTGAAGGACTTTTTAAGGAGCTTTTCTATCTCTGACTTTGCAGATGTTCATATTACTAATTTATGTGGTGCTCTTATTACTAATTTACCATTTGGCATATATTATTTTAGGTATATTTGCCTATTAGATTGTAACATTCTTATGGGCAATGGCTGTGTCCTATTTATTTTTGTATTCCCAGTGGATAGCCCTCACACAGTACACGGCACAAGTAGGTGCCCAATAAACAACTGCTTAATTTAATAGAACCCTGCTTCCTCTGCATCTTTCTTTCCAGAGTTGCCAGCCCAGATACTCCGTCTTCATTCCATCTGTAGGGCCTGGGCCACCACTGGGACAGTGTAATTGAGAACTTCAGAGCCTCAGTTGCCTAGTGTCCCAAGCCGAGCAGTTCTGCTCTTAGCACAGGCTCACTGAGCAATTTGCTGAGAGCAAACGATCAATCCATTTTAAGCTCAAACAAATGCCTATAGTTGAATATCAAGAAGTTAGCCATAGGCCTGGAGAAAGGAAATTATTAAATAGCAATATCTTAAAATCTACCTTTGCCTTTGAATACAATCTCTGTTGGAGGAATGGGCAAGGTTTCCAATATGAACTTTCTGAGTTTTTTGTGCAATGCAACAAATACTAACGTGTACCTCCAGGTTCTCCCCAGTAGCTATTATAAAAGAAACCTATGTGGCAGGAGGATTCCTCCGTGGTGAATTACATTTCCTGTGTCTGTAGTTCTTTGGTCTTGAGGCACTTAACATTTTACAGTTGAGATCTCTAATTGTACACAGGTCAGGAAATAGTGCATATGTTTCTTAGTTTCTCTAACCCCTTGACTATATATTAGAGTTTATGGAGGCGGAGGTCGCATCTCACATTTTTGTGACATTACGCAATTCAGTCCTCCTTGGCGTCCCACAAGAAGCCTGGGAAAACTCGAATTTCAATCGTTTCTTGTTCCCTTAGAAGAAAATGGAATTCTATTCTTTTGTCCCTGCTGTTGTTCCCCCACAGAGGAAAGAGTGTTGTACAAGAATAATTCAGAGAATTCAGATAATAATCGAGCACTACATTTATATCCTCGGGGAGAGAAAAAAATTAATCAGATTCCCAGGGCCAGAGACATTTAATCTGTCTAATTTCAAGGACTGTTCTCTCCTCACATATTTTCAAATGATGAAACAAAGGAATATCAGACCACATCCCCTGTCTGGTGAATGAGGTGGAACAAACCCAGCAGGAAAGCAGAGGGAAAGACAATGGAAACGGAGAGGATGGAGGAACTGAAAATGTCGACGCTGCAGTCCCGTGAATAGATATTTAACCTGTGATGGGGCTGTTTCCTTTGACATGAGATATTAGTCCTAAATCCAGAAGGCTGGCTCATTGAGGCTAGGGTCCTTGGGCAGGCAGCACTCAAGGATTTGTTCAAACCTCCTCTCCTTCTGCACAAATGCTGCCTCAGCTGTTTGTGGTGGGCACTTTCAGATGCAAATGTAATGTTGGTCACTCATTGCTAATCTCAGTTGCTATTCTAGTTGCTCCTCTGTCCAGGAGAGAATTGGCTGCAACACCAATACTACCCCACAACATGCAGCGTCACGTCTCTGCGCCCACTGCACTTAAAGAAAAAAAATAAAGACAAGAAAAAAGTCTTGATAGCATTTCCCCCTCCCACAGGGCCAATTAGTTATGGACTTTCTTTTGGCTTGATGTTATTCAGTGAAAACCAACCACATGAAACCCCCAACCCCTCCCCTCCCTGAAGTTTTCTAAGAAATTCACAAGGCACAAACCAAGGGAGTGTCTTTCCTAGGCTGGATTTTTCTCTCTGAATCTGTGGACAAAAATATTACTGCAGCATTTATGCTTCTGAGCCTTAGCTTTTCCCTCCCTGTTGCACAGAAGACAATTGCATTTGTCCTCCTGAGCTTGGAGGAGAAGAAAATGTTCGCCCCACTTACGTTTTGAAATTCTCTCCTTGAGTCCTTGAGCTGGATTTGGTTCTGATCATGGACGGATTTGCAATGTGAGATTGAGTGGTCTTCAGGGCTGTCAGCAAAATAATATCACTCCTTTGTGAAGGGGTGACAGGCTATACAAAGAGTGTGGCCTATTTTATCTCCTCATGCTGGCTGCCAACTTTTCAAAAAAACCGTTTAAGTATTTTCCCATAGAATATATGCTAATTGAAAAAATACATATAACAAAAATAAGCCAAATAAAGGCGCAGAAAGGTTCAAACCTAATTTCCCTACTTAACATAACCACTATTCACACTTGATGTGTCTATCTCATCTCTTGTTTATGTGACTTATTTTTTAAAAAATACTATTTAATATACTACTTTTTTTAAGCAAAATATTCTGCATATTTCTCATATCAGTTTCCTGAAAATTCACTTATAAAGCATTGTTTTTGTTTGTTTTGCCTTATGAATAGACCCTAATTTACTTAACCAATCCCCTGTATTGAGGACATTAAATTTTTTGTTGTTGGGAAAAATTCTTTGGATAGAATCTGAATTTTTAACACATTTATGGTAATTTTCTGAAAATCAATTACTAGCAGTAGAATTGCTATTCAAAAGTAAACAAACTGTTTATGACTCATCCCCCTATTGCTTTTCGAAAAGATTATATCAATTTACAAGGCCACTAACTATGTATGAAATTACTTTTAATCTCTGGCATTCTGACAGGTACCCACTAGAATGCATCCTAGTGTTTTAGTTTGCAGTTTTAAAAATAGATAATACATTGAGCATTATTTCTTTTGCATATCCATTTGTCGTGCCTCTTTTGTAAATACTCTATTTTGTGAATATTTTTACCCAGAGTCCTCAGATGAACAGCGTGTGAGGAACTGACTATTGGGAACTCAGTATTTTTCATATTGATGTGTCAGAATTCTTTACATATTATATGCTGAAAGGTAATCTATATGTTGCAATTATTTTTCCTCTGTTTGATGTTTGACTTTCAATATTGTTTTATTATATGGAACATATAAAATAATTTTATATGTTTATAAAATAATGTAAAATACAGAGAAGCATTAGGTAAGTGAACTACAACCACCTAAATATCACTACTTAGAGATAGCTAAGACTTGTAGACATTTTTATGGTTAATGTAATTCAAACCATTTCAGTATTTTCTTCTATGGTTTTTATCTTTCTTGTTATTCTTAGAAATATATTTCTTACTCATAATCACCTGCATTTTTAAATTAGTTTTTTTATTAATATGTAAACATGTAATTAATCTGGAATAGTTTTTGGTGTATGGTAGAAGGTAAGAGTATCATTTGATATTTTAAAAATTCTCTTTCTTCTGCCCAGTATATTTCTGTCTAAAAAGTTTATATATTAGCCCTGGCAAGATAGTGAAACCCCATCTCTACAAAACAATTGAAAATTAATCAGATGTGGTGTCATGTCCCGGTAGTCCCAGCTGCTCAGGAGGCTGAGGTGGGAGGATCGTTAGAGCCTGGGAGGTCAAGGCTGCAGTGAGCTGTGATCACACCACTGCACTCCAGACCCTGTCTCAAAAACAAACAAACACACAAAAAAAGCAAAAAAACAAAAAAGCTTACCTATGTAGCTCATTCTTGCTGTATAAGTGTGAAAGAATCAATAGAAGGAACTGTGAGTACACCAAATAATTCTTCGAAAGCAAGAAACTGTACCAACAACAATGAAGACCGATCAGCATGAGTGGTCACATATAATAACCAGGTCAAAGGGGTCCAACGATGTGCAGTGCAGTGACGGAACAGCCACAGGCGCCAGGAGGTGAGCAGCCCGTTCACAGTCCATCACTGGCCCTATGCCTTTTCCTCTACCACCATCACCTACTACCTCCTGCTGCCACCTTCCAGGAGGGAAAATGGCATTAAGGCATAATGAAATACGTGAAGCAAAGTGGGAAATTTAGTGCCCAGGACTTGATGGGCATGGTATTGGATAGTCGAGACACCAGGGGAGGTATCAGACTTTGTCCTCTGCCACCTCTGGATGACAGAGTAAAAAACTATGGTTCCATATATAAGGAAGATTATTAGTGGCTTTAACATTAAATAACTTCCCTGTGCCTACTCCCAATTGCACAAGAGTTGCATAGTTTTATGATTCAGTTCACATTAATTGCTTCACCCTCCCTGGCCCTGCCCATATCTCTGTTTTAGAAAACACTCCCAGCACTGCTCCATCTAGAATCCCCTATTTGGTTGGCTACCTTGAACACTAGCCCCAGGCTATTTAATTGGAGGCAATGTCCAGTGTAGTATCCTCAGATGAACAGAACTCTCCAGCTCTGTTTTTGTCTTCTCTTCTGGACTTTGATACTAACGCAGCACTATCTACTCTTGACCTGTCAAGCACTCACCCAGACCACCCACTGGGCCTGATGCACCCCTCGGTCTTTCTCCCTGTTAGCCACATTAGCCTTCCAGGAGCCAAGACTGGACGCTGACTGATCACTCCTCTTTATTCTCTACTTGTCTGTTAGTGATGGTGAGATTTCCTAGGAAGTTAGAATAAAACCTTGAGCTTACTGTCATCTCTGCAGAAATTCACAACAGATTTTCAAAATGTTTTCTTTATAAAGTTTTTTTACCCAAGTCTTTTGGAGCTAACTCCTTTATTTTGTTTGAAGTGTGTTCATGATTGCTCACTGATGCATTTTTACAATGGTTTCTTTAAAATCTTTGTCAAGTAATTCTAATATCTTTGCCATCTCGCTGTTCACGCCTATTGAATGACCTTTTTCAGTCAGTTGAGATCTTCTAACTTCTTAGTGTGACAAGTGATTTTTGATTGAAAACTGGACATCTGGGGTATTATGTTATGAGACTCCAGATCTTACTTAAACCTTCTGATCTAGCGGGCTTTCTTTGATCCTGCTCCAGCAGGAAAATGGGGATGTCACCTTGTTACTGCCAAGCAGGGATAGAAATCCAGGTTCTCCCTCTGGCCTCTGCTGGCACTCAAGGAGTTGCTCCTAGTTACTGACGGGGCAGGGGCAGAGGCACTGGAGTGCTTCCTTACTACTCCCCATGTGACCTCCACTGGTGGAGGGTGGGAGGAACCTCTTTAAAACGAGGCAGTGGTAAAAGCCTTGACTGTGTCCTAGGCCTCTTCTGACACCTTCCCAAGGAAGGGGTAGGATGCCTTTTGTATCACCTAGGAGAAATCAAGATTCCACTTCCCTGCTACACCTTCTTGGACACCATCCCCATTACAGGGGAGAAGCTAGGGCACTTCATTATAGCCTGCTAGGGGTGGAAATCTGGGCTCCCCACTTGGCCTTTGCTAGCATAAATAGAGTGGGACCACAGTGTTTTCTACGATGTTGGCTGGAGTACAGCGAATCGTGTCTAAAACTCTGTCTTGCGAGACTGCCCTTTCACTAGTCCTTTCGCTAGGGAGAGTAGGCTTTTCTTAGAGCTTTTGGTTTTTGTTTGTGCCTATTGGCATTTTTGGGTTGCCAGCTTCTTCAGATCCAAAAAGAAAACACAGTCATTCCTTGAGTCCCAAGGTCTTTAGCCGGTCTGCTTTCTACATATCTTTCAGAGCCATCTTATGTTTGTTTTATACATAATGTCTAGGGTTTTTAGTTGTTCTTAGTGTAAAACATACCAAAAAGCATGTTTATTCCATTTTTCCAATTCCCTGTTGTCTTAAAAACAAAAATAAAACAGATAGATGCATACACATGCAAACACACACACATATACATATATATGCACACATATATAATTTTTATCATGGGAACAACAAAGCCCATGCTTTTTTCATTCATTTAATTTTCCTTGATATTTAAGTAAATATGAATAGTTTGTGTTCAGAAAAATTCTCATTCAGGAAGAGTCAGAATCAGCTAAATATGGATCATCACTCTCTTTCAATGCCTAATTAGACTTATCACTGTCAGTCCTTTATTGGTTACAAATCATCAGTAGTTCTTATAATTATATCTTTGTAATGAAAGACAGAGTGCTTCTCCCTGATGTCAGCAATTCCAAGCAATATGAAAGCAACTAAGTACTCATACGGAACTTATATGAAATACCAAGGGGTGTGTGTGTGTGTGTGTGTGTGTGTGTATTTGTACACACATGCATACATATCTTATGTATATGTATATACTTCCTGTTAGCAAATGTTTAAAGTCACGCCAAAGTTTTTGAGTAACATTTTAGAGAGAAACATAGTTTGTGTCGAGAAACAAAATTGAGGAACAAAATATAAAGATGTCTTCACCAAAGCATATTTGATCAGCATAAAGCTAACCTGGAAACACAGGTTGAGTGGTGAAATAAGCACCCCCACTGAGATCTGGGGCCTGGATTTGCTATTAGAATCTCAACCAAATGTGTCTGAATTAACCAGCCGTTGGACTGAACTGAATTAGCTCCTCATCTTAGTTCCATATCCTAGACCTGGTTTTTATGTCTCCCAGGACCTGGTGGTGGTGGAGGTGGAGTGCCATTACTCAGTGACAGAGCTGCAAAGAAAAAGATGAGAAGGAAAAAGAAAGAGCCTCCAAGACCGAAGCTTGGTGTCATCAAGACAGACTCACCAGACCTGCATTACAACAGTCATCGGCCTTCAAGTTGCAGTAGGAGCGTTTCCTGTCATCTGTCCACTCACTTGGGAGGCCCAGCCCTAGAAGAAGGCGAGGAAGCAAAGTCTTCTGTAGCAGTCAACCTAAGTATGTCTCTGATTGTGGCAAAGACAGCTTCATCATCCTTGGAGAGAGCTTTGTAAGCATTAAGGAAACAAGACTTTCCCCATATGGCAGATGCATCCTGTTTCATGCCCTGAAAAATCTACATCTAACTTCACACAGGATATGTAGAATGAAGAGTCATTTGTGAAAGGCCCCGTTTAATGTCTACCTTGTTGTATGTCCTTCAGTTCATCCTCACTTACACATGCATTCACCAGCCCGTACAATTAGCCCAGTAAAGTCATACAATTAGTCCACAAAACCCTATCTCCATCCCAATTTTCCAACACTACCACCCTGTTTATCCCCCAAATACTACTGTTCAGGTCCCAAGACAGCCAATATTGCTTGGCCCTGTGGGCTTGCCTCTTGCACATGGCTGCCAGAGTTTAAAATGCAGCTCTTTCTGAAACACTCTGACCAGGTTTGCCTTCCTGGCACTCTACCTCCTTGTCCCAGCTCCTCACCCACAGAAGCTAATCCTTAGCCTGAGCTACCTGGCCACAGCTGAGCATGTGGCCCTGAGCAAGAGATATACCCTCTCTGAATCTCAACTTCTTCATTTATAAACGGTACACTATGCCATTTCAAAGACTTCTTTAATGCTTTGATAAGATATTGCATGCAAAGTATTTAGCACAGTGCCTTGTGCATAACAAGCCTATGTGTATATGTGTTTATCCATATTTGAGATGGTATCAGGAGAATTATGTTTCATTCTAGGCGTTACCTTCATAAGGGCATTGATAAAGTAGAGTATCCAAAAGAAGATTAGCCTCAAGATGGAGAAAATACTATGAGCCATTACTGAACACCTGTGTGCCAAATATTATACTAGCAAACCTGGTAATTTTGTCATTTATTCTTGACAAAAGCCCTAAAATGTAGCTATTACTATGTTTATTTTCCTAATAAAGAAACTGAGACAAAAAAGGGCAACTTGCCTAATATCACAGAGTTCAGAGGGGCAGAAAAGGAATTAAATCCCAGATCAATTTGATTCCAAAGCCCATAGTCTACTACCTGACTCTGCTTTCTGCCATATGATGTAAGAGGAAACTGAGGGGATTAGGAATATTTACCAGGTCATTAGGTTGTGAGAGGAAACGGTGCAACATTGAGAAATCTTCAATAGCTCACCCTACTCTGAGGTTCTGTGATCTAATCAACACCAGGCCATGGAACCAAACTAGAGGAAGCTGTGATGTGTGGCCCTGATGCAGATGACGTTCTAGACTTTTGGTATTTTCTTTTCCCACAACCTTTATTTTTCTCTCCCTGCCATTTAAAAGTTTCCTTTTTCTTCTGACACAAGCTCAGTACATTAATAAAGAGCTTATTTTAAGAGGAAATAGTCCCTATTTTTTAGAACTGCTGGGAAGCCCCTGCAAGTAGACATGCTGACCAGACAAACAGCCTTAAGAAATGGTACCTGAGATGGCTCCTAAATAGTGAGGATGAAAAGAAAGACACAGCATGGATTTTAAGGAAGTTCAATGAGATCCAAAACAACACAAAAAAACTTCTAAAGCAATTCAGGGAATGTGGGAAGAGATAAACATCTTAAAAAGAAATCAGTCAGAGCTTCTGGAATTGAAATACTCACCCAAGGAATTTCAAAATACCATTGTAAGTTTTACCAATGGACTGAACCAAGCAGAAGAAAGAATTTCAGATTTGAAGACCAGGTTTTTGAACAAAGATCAAAAGAGACAAGGGCATTACATAATGGTAAAGAGAATAATGCAACAAGAAGAGCTAACTATCCTAAATATATATGCACCCAATACAGGAGCACCCAAATACATAAAGCAAGTTCTTAACGACCTACAAAGAGACTTAGACTCCCACACAATAATGGTGGGAGACTTTAACGCTACACTGTCAATATGAGACAGATCAACGAGACAGAAAATTATCAAGGATATCCAGGACTTGAACTCAGATCTGGACCAAGCGGACCTAATAGACATCTAATGAACTCTCCACCCTAAATCCACAGACTATACATTCTTCTCAGCACCACGTCACACTTACTCTTACTGATCACACAATTGGAAGTAAATCACTCCTCAGCAAATGCAAAAGAACAGAAATCATAACAATCTCTCAGACTACATCCTTAAAGAAAAGAACTCAGGATTAAGAAACTCATTCAAAACCTCACAACTACATGGAAACTGAACAACCTGCTCCTGAATGACTACAGGATAAATAGTGAAATGGAGGCAGAAATAAAGAGGTTATTTGAAACCAATGAGAACGAAGACACAACGTACTAGAATATCTGGGACACATTTGAAGCAGTGTCTAGAGGGAAATTTATAGCACTTAATGCCCATATGATAAGCAAGAAAAGATCTAAAATCGACACCCTATCATCACAATTAAAAGAACTAGAGAAGCAAGATCAAACAAATTCAAAAGCTAGCAGAAGACAAGAAATAACTAAGATCAGAGCAGAACTGAAGGAGATAGAGACACAAAAAACCCTTCAAAACATCAATGAATCCAGGAGCTGGTTTTTTGAAAAGGTCAACAAAATAATAGACCAATAGCCAGACTAATAAAAAGGAAAGAGAGAATAATAAAATAGATGCAATAAAAAATGATAAAAGGGATATCACCACCAATTCCACAGAAACAGAAACTACCATCAGAGATTATTACTACAAACACCTCTGTGCACATAAACCAGTAAATCTAGAAGAAACTGATAAATTCCTGGACACTTACACCCTCCCAAGACTAAACCAGGAATAAGTTGAATCCTTGAATAGACCAATAACAAGAGCTGAAGTTGAGGCAGCAATTAATAGCCTACGAACGAAAAAAGTCTAGGACCAGATGGGTTCACAGCCGAATTCAACCAGACATACAAAGAAGAGCTGGTACCATTCCTTCTGAAACTATTCCAAACGATACAAAAAGAGGGAATCCTCCCTAACTCATTTTATTAGACCAACATCATCCTGATACCAAAACCTGCCACAGACACAAATGAAAAAGAAAATTTCAGGCCAATATCCATGATGAACATTGATGTGAAAATCTTCAATAAAATGCTGGCAAACCAAATCCAATATCACATCAAAAGGCTTATCCTTCACGATCAAGTTGGCTTCATCCTGGGGATGCAAGGCTGGTTCAACATATGCAAATCTATAAATGTAATACATCACATAAACAGAACCAAAGAAAAAACCACATGATTAACTCAGTAGATGCAGAGAAGGCCTTTGACAAAATTCAACAGCCCTTTACGGTAAAAACTCTCAATAAACTAGGTATCGATGGAACGTATCTCAAAATAATAAAAGCTATTTACGGCAAACCCACAGCCAATATCATACTGAATGGTCAAAAACTGGAAGCATTCCCTTTGAAAACTGGCACTAGACAAGGGTACCCTCTCTCACCACTCCTATTCAACATAGTATTGGAAGTTCTGCCAGAACAATCAGACAAGAAAAATAAAGGAAGGGTATTCAACTAGGACGAGAGGAAGTCAAGTTGTCTCTATTTGCAGACAACATGATTGTATATTTAGAAGACCCCATTGTTTCAGCCCAAAATCTCCTTAAGATGATAAGCAACTTCAGCAAAGTCTCAGGATACAAAATCAATGTGCAAATATCACAAGCATTCCTATACACCAACAACAGACAGAGAGCCAAATCATGAGCAAACTGCCATTCACAATTGCTACAAAGAGAATAAAATACCTAGGAATACAATTAACAAGGGACGTGAAGGACCTCTTCAAAGAGAACTACAAACCACTGCTCAAGGAAATAAGAGAGGAAACAAGCAGATGGAAAAACATTCCATGCTCATGGTTAGGAAAAATCAATATTGTGAAAATAGCCATACTGTCCAAAGTAATTTATAGATTCAATCCCACCACCACACCCTGCTAACTTTATATTCTTAGTAGAGACAGGGCTTCTCCATGTTGGTGAGGCTGGGTCTCAAACTCTTGACCTCAGGTGATCCGCCCACCTCAGCCTCCCAAAGGGCTGGGATTACAGGCTTGAGCCACTGCGCCCGGCCTAGGAATTTCAAGATTTTTTTTTAAAGTTTTCATTTACTCATGAGTTTCATTAACCAGTTTGTCAAAAATGTCCCTTTTCTAGTGGTCTAGTGTGTGTTTCATGTTAATTTAATGCCACTGTTTTATCTAAAATCAGCAAGATCTTCAAGGATTTTGCAATGTGTTCAGATGACACACTTCTCTTTATTATTAATATTACCAAATTAATTCTAAAACCTTTCCATGGCTTCTGCTTGGAATTTATTTCTCAAACATAATGAATTTCTGTTTGGTTTTAATCTGAAAAAATATATTTTTACATTTTACTCTCATTATCAGATCAACTATTTTATTTTTAACAGACATTTTTGTTTTGTTTCATATTCCATTAATTTTTGTCTATATTTCTTTCATGTTCTAGTTAATAAATACATTTTAAAATGGTTAAAACAGAAAAGAAATAAAATATGATACACACACTCTGAAATACTATGCCATAAAAACGAATGAATCATAAAAAAGAAATAAATCATTTCTTTTGCAGCCATTATCTTAAGTGAGATAACTCAGAAACAAGAACAAAAAATCAAATACCGCATGCCCTCACTCATATGTGGGAGCTAATAATGAGTACTGTGGACAGAGAAAGTGGAATAATAGATATTAGAGACTCAGAAAAGTGGGAGGGTGGGAGAGGGGCAAGGGATGAGAAACCACCTGACAGGTACAGGGTACGCTATTTGTGTGATGGTTACACTAAAAGCCCAGATTTCATCACTGTGCAATATACCAATATAGCAAGACTGCACTTGTGGTCCGTAAATCTATGAAAACAATTAATTAAATTAAATAAAAAACTGTGATGATGATGGCCATAGCTTGGAAAGTGTTTCCTGTGCACCAGTCCCCATTCTGTGTGCTCTGTGTGGACTGAATCACATACACCTCATCACAATTCCATGACAGTTTCTAAACAACACCCTGTGTCTGATATCCTGTCTTCTGAAATTTTGTTGCCCTGAGTACGAGTTTAGACTCAAGTGATACCTCATTTTTAGATACCTCATGTTTAAAAATGAAGACTCATCCTTTAGAGCTTATTTTTCGGTAGGGCACAGTATCTTTAACGGGGTGGACTCTGGAGCCAGCATCACCTGCCTCAATTTGAATCTCAGCTGAGCCACTTCCTACTGTAAGACTTGAGGATCATATAATATCTACCAATAAAGTTATTAGGAGATGAGGAAATTTAAGTATATTTCCCAAGTTTCCAGAGCTAGTAACAGAGCTGGACTTAAACCCTGGTGGGACTGTCTTCACGTCTCCATTCCACGAAGGGGCCGTTGGTGTTTGCTGGCTCCCTGAGGTCATGTTTGCACCCCGCTGGCATATCCTCATGGACAAACTTCTTGGCTCTTTACTTAAAACCAAAGAGAAAGAGAAAAGAACTTTCAGCAACCTGCCAGTGGAAGTCCTTGGTACTTCTCTTTTATTGATTCAAATAGACTCAACATATACTGACTGAAGAAGCTAGGATGTGCAAGGCGCTATTTGAGGGACGAAGGATACAGAGCTGAATGACACAGCCCTTTTCTGTGAGTTGCTTGTAGTCTATTCAGGGAGAAAACCTGAAAACACATAAGCTAAATGCAGTGTGTGAGGTGAGTGGCAATATTAACATTTCCAGATTTGAACTGATTCATTTTTAAACACTGTTATTTCTCTCCTTTGCCTTATTCTTACTAAAGCAAGGAGATCGATCCATGCCCACGGCCACAGAGAAAGGATGTGACACAGCAGAAAGCCGAAAGGAAGGAGCCTTCCCGGCTCCACCTGTACCAAAGGCATTGGCGGTATAACTGAAGATAAGTTACTGATCCTTGGAAGCATTTTTTTTTTACTTACCTACTCAGCATTCAGTCACTTACTCTTTTACTTAACTCATGTTTATTAAGTAACTACTATGTGCCAGGTGTAGTTTTAGGTACTGGCGACGTAGCAGTGAACATAATAAAGTCCCTGTACCTCAAGGTGCTTATATTCTCAAGTAAAAAAGACTTGAAAATAAGCAAACAAATATATACGAGTCATCAGATGATGATAAATGCTGTAGATAAAAATAAAGCAGGGGAAGGGGAGGTGAGAGGTTTTGCTGCAGGTGCAATGGAGAGGAGCTTGCTGTTTTATAGAGAGGGGTCCAGGAACAGCCTCTCTAGCTGAGTGACTGGAAGAGGTAAGACAGCAAACTACGTGGCTCACCAGGGAAAGAGCATCTCACACAAGAGGAGTAGCAATTCAAAGGCCCTGAGGCATGAGTGTACTTCATGTTACTCATGGGAGCTGGTGCACAAAGAGTAACTGAAGGGGACAGAGTAGAAGACAGACGTCCAGATTATGTAGAACTTTAGATGACACTCAAAAAAGGCTGGCCCTTCCAATGAATGAGATGGGAAGTCATTAGAGTGTTTTGTGCAGAAAAGGGTCACCTTTTGACCTTTTCTTTTTCTTTTTTTTGAGATGGAATTTTGCTCCTCTTGCCCAGGCTGGAGTACAATGGCCCAATCTCGACTCACTGCAACCTCTGCCTCCCAGGTTCAAGCGATTCTCCTGCCTCAGCCTCCCGAATAGCTGGGATTATAGGCCTGTGCCACCACACCCGGCTAATTTTTTTTTTTTTTTTTTTTTTTTTTTTTTTTTTTTTTTTGTATTTTTAGTAGAGATGGGGTTTCACCATGTTGGCCAGGATGGTCTCGATCTCCTGACCTCATGATCTACCTGCCTTGGCCTCCCAGAGTGCTGGGATTACCGGTGTGAGCCACCGTGCCCAGCCAACCATTTTTTTGAAGACTGAATCTCCCTCTGTTGCCCAGGCTCTGAAAAGTAGTGGTACAATCTCGGCTCAGTGCAACCTCCACCTCCTAGGTTCAAGTGATTCTCCTGCCTCAGCCTCCCAGGTTGCTGGATTACAGGCATGCACCATGATGCTCGGCTAAATTTTTTGTATTTTTAGTAGAGAGGAGGGTTTCACCATGTTGCCCAGGCTGGTCTCAAACTCCCGACCTCAAGTGATCCATCTGCCTTGGCCTCCCAAAGTGCTGGGATTACGGGCATGAGCCACCACACCCAGCCTTGACTTTTGTTTAAAAAGGACATTCTGGTTCCTGTATCAGGGAGCAGGTAAGGAGAGAAGCAAGGAAAAGAGTAATCCCAGGAGGAAGGATGGTTGCTCGGACCCAGCAGTAGCAGTGATGTAGAGACCACAGGATATGCTGATGAGTGAAACGTGGGGTATTGATAGAAAGAGCTGTTAAGCATTCCAGCTCCAAGAGTTTCAGCCAGAGCAAGTGGAAGCTTAGGACCTCAGGCAAGATGAGACCTTGCCATTCATCCATTTCATCCCACACATTCACCGTTGTGTGAGAACACTGAGACCTAGAGAGATGAAGTAGCTGCTGCTGATCACATGGGAAATCAGATACCAGAGTAAGGTTTTCTAAACCCCAGAGCACCGCCACTTTCTGTCTCTTTTTTGGCATCCTCAAGCTGATTTCTTCACCTTAGAGAAGTTGTTACAGCTAGTATTCACTAATGCTCTGGCTGAAGAGAAATTAATATCTACAAAAGATGATAAAAATTAGGGAACCAATGACTCTGTGTGTGTTTTTTTTTTTAACAATAGTGGCTTCGTCTGTTGTTTAAATATTTTTGATTCAGAATAGTTTTCAATTTACAGAAAAATACAGAGGTTCATATACCCCACACCCAGTTTTGCCAGTGTTAGTGTCTTAAATTAGTAGGTACATTTGTCATAATCAACAAACCAATATTGATATTTTATTATTAACTGAAGTTTATATTTTGTTGAGTTTTTCTTGGTTTTTCCCTAACGTCCTTTTTCTATTTCAGGACCCCGTATAGGACACCACATCGTATTTAGTCATCACATCTCCTTAGACTCCTCTTGGCTGTGACATTTTCTCAGACCACCCTTGTTTTTGATGACTTTGACAGTTTTGAGAAGTACTTGTTAGGCATTTTGTAGAATGTTCCTCATCTGGAACTTGTCTGATGTTTTTCTCATGATTCGAATGGGGTTATGTGTCTTTAGGAGGAAGAGCACATAAGTAAAATGTCATTTCATCACATCCTGTCGGGGTACATACAATCAATACGATTTATCACCATTGATGTTAACCTTGAACCCCTGGCTGAGGTAGTGTTTATGGGATTTCTACACTGTAAAGTTACTGTTTTATGCTTCCTTTCCATACTATATGCTTTGGAAGGAAGTCATTACGTGCAGTCCACATTTAAAGAGTTGGAAGTTACGGTTCTATATAGATATGTAAGGAATATCTATAAATATTATCTGAAAATCTGCATTGATTTGTCTACTCCCCACACAGATTTATTTATTCAGTCATTTATTTATATCAGTATGGACTGGGCAAGACACCAATAATGTCCACTGTATCTGATGCAGACAATGAATGAATGAGTGATTGGATAGAAATTATAACAGCAAGCATAAGTCCACACAAAACCTTATACGCAAATGTTCCCAGCAGTATTATTCATAATAGCCAAGAGGTGGAAACAATCCAAATGTGTATCAACTGACAAATACATAAACAAACTGTGGTATGCCTATTCAATGGAATATTATTCAGCTACAGAAAGGAATGAAGTATTGATACATAATACGACAACATAGACAAACCTTAAAAATATGCTAAGTGAAAGAAACTAATCACAAAAGACCAATTATGATTCCATTCATAGGAAATGTCCAGAACAAAGACATTAAATCTATAAAGACAGAGACTAGAATGGTAGTTGTTTAGGGCTGGGTGATTGGGGGTTAGGGGGCTTAGGGAATGATAGTTACAAGGTACAGAGGTTCCTTTTGAGGTGAAGAAAATGTTCTAAATTTGACTATGGTGATGGTTACCCATGTCTGTGAACTTACTAAAAACCATGAAATGATATACTTTAAATGGGTGAACTGAATATTATGTTACATAAATTCTATCTCAATAAAACTGTTTTGAAACAGAAATTGTAACAGCATGCAAGTTGGGAAATATAATTTGGTCTCTTTTATTCTAACAGTAGGCTGGTTTATACTTTAATTTAGATGCCTGGTTATCATTGGTGTGAAAATGAACAGTTAAAACAGATCATTTCAAAATGTTAGGCAACAGATTATAAACATTCATATTTGGTTCTAGAAAACATTACAGTGGCCAGGGGCAGTGGCTCATCCCTATAATCCCAGCACTTTGGGAGGCTGAAGCAGGCAAATCACTTGAGGTCAAGGGTTTGAGACCAGCCTGTCCAACACAGCAAAACCCCATCTCTACTAAAAATTACAAAAATTAGCTGGGTATGGTGGCACACACCTGTAATCCCAGCTCCTCTGGCAGCTGAGGCAGAATTGTTTGAACCTGGGAGGTAGAGGTTACAGTGAGTGAGATCATGTCACTGCACTCCAGCCTGGGTGATGGGGGATAGAGCGAGACTTTGTCTCCAAAAAAAAAAGAAAGAAAAGAAAAGAAAACATTACAGATTTTGAGATGGTCGATACACATTTCTAATTGTGTTTTGCCTAGATGAGAATATAAATGTATCATCCTTGAGTTAAAAAAAAAACAAAAAAGACATACTAGAAGAGAAGGGCAAGACATTTTCTAAATGGAAAGTCAACTAGGGATAAAATGTGTTTCAAGTAATCCACAAAGAGGCAGAGCAATATGTGAATAATGCAGAGTTGAACACACATATGCACACGCACCAAACCACACCATGTTTTACCCTTAAATTCAGCTGACTCTCTCTCCTTCCTGTGTCTTCCTTCATTAGCTTGATTACCACCTCAGCTATGAATAACTGACACCACACTGATCTGCCTAAGGCTTAATGAAATGGGCTATTTAAACATTCAGTGAAGCCAAAGAGACATAAGGGGGGGATATGGTGCTAAGCATGTGAACTTGAAGTTGCTGGCAGATTCTGATCAGCAAATACAGAACACTCTTACTGAGCAGAAATTAGCTCATCATTTGTCCGTGGAGTTGGCCCAGGGCAATCATTTATTTCCAGGTTCCATCTGCAGCCCTGCCATCCCTGCAAAATGGGGTTGGCACCCTCCCAGAAACATGTTTTCAAAGAGGGCTCAAGGAATTGCCTCCAGCATCTCTCACAACCTGGCATCTTGCTCTTTCTTTGAGGTAGAACTCACCTAAAAACAACAAAAGCTTTCTGCTCAGAGGAAGGAAAATGCCTAGCAGCTGGGTGACAGAGGTATGCTAAAGAAAATATTTTCTCTCTAACGAAATCATACACCACCGAAATGGGAGGAGAGAGGAAAAGCTGGGTCCAGTGTCAACATGAGGGGCTGATACATGATAATACACATGAGAAAGAGGAGAAGGAAATCTTCCAGGCCAAAAAGAGAGTTTTATTCCATGAAAAGACAAGCAGCTGTTGGAGACTGGTGCTCCATTCCCTGCTGGACTCTCTGTTGTGGACTTTGACACAGTGAAGAAGTATGGAAGACAGAGTTGTGGTAGGACATAAAGAATCCCTGGCCAGCCTTTGCCAGTATTCTTGACCAGTATTGCCAGCTAGTGTCTGCATTCCCTGCCAGTGTCTGCTGAGTTGCTGCGTTTGCTCCCCACTCTGCCCAATCCATTCTTCTTCATCCTTGGCACCACTCAGACTTTCTAAGTGAGTCCTAATTTCCAATACTCTTTACTGTGGCCCCGTAAACAACCAAAATTGCAGGAAATTCTAACTTTTTATAAACCAAACTACATCTTTGAGACTATTGCCTGCGTCTAGAAATGGATCAAGTCTTATTCCATTTGGGCTGTGATAACAAATTGCCATAGGCTAGGTGGCTTAAACAACATTTACTTCTCACAGTTATGGAGGCTGGAAGTCCAAGATCAGAGTTCCAGCAGAGCTGTACATGGTTGAGTTATTGGTGAGAGCCGTCTTCTGCTTAAGTTCTCACATGGCCTTCTTTTGGTACACATATGGAGAGCAGGAGGGAGAGAGAAAGAGAGAGAAAAAGAGAGAGAGAGAGACAGAGAGAGAAAAAAAATATGCTAAAATATTTTCCTCTTTTTATAAGAGCACTAATCCCATCATGGAGAGTCCACCCTCAAGGCCTCATCTAAACTTAATTAATTTTCAAAGACCCCACCTCCAAATACTGTCACATTGGTGATTAGGACTTCAACATATAAAATTAGGGGAAAGGGGATACAAACATCCAGTCCGTAGCAGACCACAACCCACCAGCTGCAGTTGCTATGGTCTGAATGCGTCACCCAAAATTCATATGTTGAAACTGAATCATCAATGTGATATTAAGAGGTGAGGCATTGAGGAGCTGGTACCATTCCTTCTGAAACTATTCCAAACAATCCAAAAAGAGGGAATCCTTCCCAAATCATTTTATGAGACCAACATCATCCTGATACCAAAACCCGGCAGAGACTCAGCAAGAAAAGAAAACTTCAGGCCAATATCCATGATGAACATAGACGCAAAAATCTTCAATAAAATGCTGGCAAACTGATTGCAACAGCACATCAAAAAGCTTATCCACCATGATCAAGTAGGCTTTATCCCGGGGATGCAAGGCTGGTTCAACATACGCAAATCTATAAACATAATACACCACATAAACAGAACCAAAGACAAAAACCACATGATAATCTCAATTGATGCAGAGAAGGCCTTTGACAAAATCCAACAGCCCTTTATGCTAAAAACCCTCAATAAACTAGGTATTGACGGAATGTATCTCAAAATGATAAAAGCTATTTATGACAAACCAACAGCCAACATCATTCTGAATGGGCAAAAACTAGAAGCATTCCCTTTGAAATCTGGCACAAGACAAGGATGTCCTCTCTTACCACTCCTATTTAATATAGTACAGGAAGTTCTAGCCAGAGCAATCTGGCAAGAAAAAGAAATAAAGGTACTCAAATAGGAAAGGAGGAAGTCAAATTGTCTTCCAATACAGACGACATGATTGTATATCTAGAAGACCCCATCGTCTCAGCCCAGAATCTCCTGAAACTGATAAGCAAATTCAGCAAAGTCTCAGGATACAAAATCAATACGCAAAAATCACAAGCATTCCTATGCACCAACAACAGACCTAAAGACAGCCAAATCAAGAAACAACTGTCATTCACAATTGCTACAAAGAGAATAAAATACCTAGGAATACAACTAACAAGGAACATAAAGGACCTCTTCAAGGAGAACTACACCACTGCTCAATGAAATAAGAGAGGACACAAACAGATGGAGAAACATTCCATGTTCATGGCTAGGAAGAATCAATATCATGAAAACGGCCATACTGCCCAAAGTAATTTACAGATTCAATGCTATCCCTATCAAGCTACCAATGACCTCCTTCGCAGAACTGGAAAAAAACACCTTAAACTTCATATGGAGCCAAAAGAGAGCCCGCATAGCCAAGTCAATTCTAAGCAAAAAGAACAAAGCTGGAGGCATCACACTACTGGACTTCAAACTATAGTACAAAGCTACAGTAATCAAAACAGCATGGTACTGGTACCAAAACAGAGATATAGACCAACGGAACAGAACAGAGGCCTCCGAGGCAACACAACACATCTACAACCATCCGATCTTTGACAAACCCGACAAAAACAAGCAATGGGGAAAGGAGTCCCTGTTTAATAAATGGTGTTGGGAAAACTGGCTAGCCATGTGCAGAAAGCAGAAACTGGACCCCTTCCTGACACCTTACACTAAAATTAACTCCAGATGGATTAA
>PVKV010032277.1:0-20025 GCA_004027835.1 Alouatta palliata
AAAAAAAAAAAAAAAAAAAAAAAAAAAAAAAAAAAGCTGAGCGTGGTGGCGGGTACCTGTAATCCCAGCTACTCAGGAGGCTGAGGCAAGAGAATCAGTGGAACCTGGGAGGTGGAGGTTGCAGTGAGCCAAGATCGTGCCACTGCACTCCAGTCTGGGTGACAAAGCGAGACTCCGTCCCGAGGAAAAAAAAAAAGAATAATGAGCTGGACATGGGAGGATCACTTGAGATCAAGAGTTTAAGACCAACCTGGGCAACATAGCAAGACCCAATCTCAAAACCAGATGTGATGATGTCCACCAGGAGTTCCTCAGCTACTCAGGAAGCTGAGACAGGAGGATTGCTTAAGCGCAGACATTCGAGGCTGCAGTGAGCTATGCGCACACCACTGCACTCCAGCCTGGGTGACAGAGCCAGAACTGTCTCAAAAAAAAAAAAAAAAAAGAAAAGAAAAAGCATGAGAGGGACAACTATGTTGCCAAATGTCCAACTCAATTTATCAGAGTTTACATTCTCAGTTAATCACTGCTTGCTGTGTCAGAAATACATAGTATCAGGAAGGGGCTTAGAGCATTCTCTGCTACTGCAATAGAATGCCACAGACTGGGTGAGTTATAAACAAAAGAAATAGGCCAGGTGCAGTGGCTCATGCCTGTAGTCCCAGCACTTTGGGAGGCCAAGGCAGGCAGAACCTCTGAGGTCAGGAGTTTGAGACCAACCTGATCAATACGGTGAAACCCCGTTTCTACTAAAAGTACAAAATTAGCCAGGCATGGTAGCATGTGCCTGTAATCCCAGCTACTCGGAAGGCAGAGGCACGAGAATCGCTTGAATGCAGGAGGTGGAGGTTGCAGTGAGCCAAGATTGTGCTATTGCACTCCAGCCTGCGCAACAAGAGCAAAACTCTGTCTCAAAAAAAGAAAAGAAAAGAAATTTATTTCTCACAGTTCTAGAGACTGGTAAGTTCAATATGAAGGTGTCAGCATCTTGTAAGTGCCTTCATGGTGTTCATACCATGGCAGAAAGGAGAAAGGCAAGTGAGTGTGAGAAAGAAAGAACCCACTTCTCAAAGCCTGCCTTTTTTTTACTTTTTTTGAGACAGGATCTCACTCTGTCATCCAGATGAGTGCAGTGGTTCAATCTTGGCTCACTGCAACCTCTGCCTCCCAGGTTCAAGTGATTCTCCCACCTCAGCCTCCAGAGTAGCTGGGATTATAGGCATGCATCACCATACCTGGCTAATTTTTGTATTTTTTGATAGAGACAGGGTTTTACCATATTGGCCAGGCTGGTCTCTAACTCCTGACTTCAAGTGATCTGTCTGCCTCAGCCTCTCAGAGTGCTGGGATTGCAGGGGTGAGCCACCACGCCCAGCCAAAGCCTCCTTTTAAAAGGCATTAACTCACTCAGGAGGGCAGAACCCTCACAGCCTAGTCACTTTCTAAAGGTGCGAGCTCATAATGCTGTTACAACGACAATTACATTTCAACACGTGTTTTGGAAGGAACAGTCAAACCATAGCAGGAAGTAACACCCAAGCTTCATAGGAGAAAAAGGCCTTTTCTTCTGTGTTTTTGGTATGGATTTGTGACATATTTCAAGCCCATTCCATTGGATGTAATCTTCTTCTTCATATTTGAAGAGCACTCATAGCATTAAGGTGCAAAGTATATTTTTTTTATAATTATCAACCTTACACACACATACACACACACACACACACACACACACACACACACACAGGATTAGGGAACAGGCCAGGTATGATGGCATGTGACTGCATTCTCACTTGGGAGGCTGACATGGGAGGATCACCTGAGGCCAGGAGTTTGAGGCTGCAGTGAGCTGTGATGGCACCACTGTTCTCCAGCCGGGATAAGAGAGTGAAGCCCTGTTTCAAAAAAAGAAAAAAACATTAGGGAAAAGAAGCTGCTCAGAGTCACCAGCTGGTGTTCCCACTGAGCCTGGTCTTGTTGACTCAGAGGCCAGGACATGGCACTGGTGACATGCTACCCCTATGGACAGCAGGGACAGGGGCTCTGATAGTGGCTTTGTGTCCTCCAAGCTGGTGCTCCCTGGAGAGGCTGCTTCTACTTGTAAGGAAATAGAGGGACACATTGCAAAATCTTTCATTTCACTTGATGGGAAACATCATTTTATCATCCTTCTCTGTCACCTGCGTCTTTCTAACCTCTCAATTTTCCTCTGGCACTGAGGAAAATTTAGCCCACTTTGTGCTGGGGATTGAGCTAGGGCATTTCCAAGTAGTTATTCTAGTGACAGTGATTACATACAGCAATCACCATTCAATGTAAACCCACCGCAGGCCCTGGGGCTCCAGTTTTCCTGTTTATCTGGCTATATGGGTCCTTGTGGCTCCAGAAAAGGTGGGAGCAAGGGCCAGGTCAATTCTCTCTCTCTCTTTTTTTTTTTGAGATGGAGTCTATCTCTGTCACACAGGCTGGAGTACAGTGGCATGATCTTGGCTCACTGCAACTTCTGCCTCCTAGGTTCAAGTGATTTCTGGCTAATTTTTGTATTTTTAGTAGAGATGAAGGTTCACCATATTGGCCAGGCTGGTCTCAAACTCCTGACCTTGAGTGATCCACATGCCTCAACCTCCCAAAGTGCTGGGATTACAGGGGTGTGCCACCATGCCCGGGCCAGGTCAATTCTAAACACCCACCTAAGACCCACTTAGCCGGTTTGCCGGTGAGGACAAAGACCTTACACTCCCCAGTCCCCGCTGAGCAGGAAGCAGGGGCTTCTCCCACTCCATTGTTTCTCAAAGCACCTCTTTATATCGAGGATTTTAGGCATTTAGGTGCCCCAGAGAGAGCTCCCTGGGTGGTTGTGGGGGGTCCCTTGGGGTCGGTAGGGTGGAAGGCATGTTGGCAGTGGGGAGCTGCCCCCGGCTATCGACTAGCTCATGACAGGCTCCTGGTTCAGGGAGTTTTCCTCTCCAGAATTCTGGATTTGGACGCAGATCTTGAGTGCAGCCTCACATGGCCTAAGCGGCAAGAAATAAAAGCTGAGAGCCAAACTGATGGACCGAAATGAAGCAGCAACAGCTCTGGGGTGGAGAGAATTGGATGATGTCAGTGCCATTCACTGCTTCCACGTGGGAAAGGCCTTCAGACAGACCCTCTGAGCAGCACACAGACACTCCCCAACAGCGCTGTGAGAAACGTGCTCCTATTAGCCCACCTTACAGAGGAGGAGACTGAGGCTCAGAGAAGTTCAGATTCAGTCTAACTCCAAACCCAACTGCTGGTGGGGATGCCGCCAGCACTGGAACCCAGAGAAGAACCTTAGCTGCCAGTCATGCTGATGAGATGAGAAACTGCAGGAGAAGGGGGACCTTTGCCCCAAATTTAATTTACAGCTGGATGGGTAAGGCGAGAACAGTGGCTTCAAGACATCTGAGGCCGGGCGCAGTGGCTCACGCCTGTAATCCCAGCACTTTGGGAGGCCGAGGCGGGCGGATCAGAAGGTCAGGAGATCGAGACCACCCTGGCCAACATGGTGAAACCCCGTTTCTACTAAAAATACAAAAATTAGCTGGGCGTAGTGGCGTGCACCTGTAATCCCAGCTACTCAGGAAGCTGTGGCAGGAGAATTGCTTGAACCTGGGAGGCTGAGGTTGCAGTGAGCCGAGATTGCGCCACTGCACTCCAGTCTGGCGCCTGGTGAGGGAGCGAGACTCTGTCTCAAAAAAAAAAAAAAAAAAAAAAAAAAAAAGACATCTGAAAACCAGCAAAGAGCAGCAAAGACAGCTGGCTTTCTTTGGTGGTATCTGCCCGTGGTATCCCAGGCCTCCCCGGGTTCCCCACTGGCCAATCAGATTCCCTCTTATGGGGGCACCCCCTCTCCAGCCCTGTTGCAAGACTGGCCAGAAGGGTGAGGATGGGGTCGAGCCTCGTGGGTCTCAGGGCTCACAGGAGTGGCTGGCTCATCACCTTCCTTTACTTCTGGGAGAGTCCAGGGCAGGGACAGGCCAGAAGCCAGCCAAGGACACTCGCTGCCCTGCAGCCACTGGGGCTGGGTGGATCTGACTGGTGCTTGCACCAGGAAGGTGCCTCCCCTCACACGATGGCTCAGCCCTGTGGCCTCGTAGAAAATTTCAGATTCTGGGAAGTGCTGGTTCTAGGTGACCCAAGGGAGGGGACATCAGGCCAAAGGTCATGAGTCACAGTGGTGGTCACACTTTGGGGTCCAGTTGGCCTCAAATCCCCTCTCTGCCATTTATCAGCTGTGTGACCCCAGGCAAGTACTGAACCTCTCTGAGGCTGTTTCCTCATCTGGAACTGGGAGTGACTGTAGCCACCTCATAGGGCATAAGGAACAGCACGCAGGAGTGGTGGTGGCAGAGACACCGGCCAGCAGGGGCTGAGAGCCAGCCGTGAGCATAGCAGTGACCACAATGGTGGCAGCAGCAGCATGCAAGCCACAGGCCCGGGCACCATCTGCCAGGTAACGCCATGCACAGAGAGTCTCACAGGCAACCCCACCTGCAGCTCAGGAGGCTGAGATGGGAGAATTGCTCAAGCATAGGGGGGTTCGAGGCTGCAGGGAGCCGTGACAGTGCCACTGCACTCCAGCCTGGGTGACGGAGAGCAAGACCATCTGGTGCCTGGGACCCTGCCTACCCACACTTGCCATTTCCATTCCTGTGCCCTGGGGACCCCTCTCCGGGGCACACCCCATCCCGCCCCCAGCCTCAACACCCCCAACCTGTGCTCACAGTCCATACCTGAGTGGCTGCCCCGCTGGGAATAGGGCCCTGGGGCACTCTCGGGATCAAGTGCCCCCAGTGCCCAGCAGACTGTGGGAGGGACCCCCTTCCTGGGCCCAGATCCCCCTAACCCTGCCTGTCTCCCTGCCTCTCTCAACACACCTCTGAGCTTCTTCTCCCTCCAGACACAGGGGCCCACTGATAGATCTCACCAAGGCAAGCACCCTCACCTGCCCTGCCCCAGTGCCCCTGCCTCCCCCAACCCACCTCCGAGCTGCTTCTCCCTCCAGACACGGGCACCCCACGGACGAATCTCAGCGGGGAGCGCGCCTTCCCCTGCAGACCTCACCTCCCCACGCAACAGGCATCTAGGAGGGACCAGGGCAGTAAGCCGCTGCCGGATCTGGACTTAACTGAAACATTCTCCCCCAACTCCCTGCGTCTGACCAAAGACAATGTGGGCGGAGCGCGGAAGCCCCTGACGGACTGTCAGACTGGACGCGCCACTTCCCCTCGGGCCCCAGCGACCTTATCTGCAAAACGCGAGGCGGTAATACCAGCACCGGCCTCAAGGGGCGCTGCTGGGGGATTCAATGCGATCGCGCAGGTGACCCCAGCACAGAGCAAGCCCTCCGCTTCCGTTGCTATGATCATGCTCCTTCCTGTTATCACTTTGCTAATTGTTAAAATGGGCGGAGTTACAGAGGACAGCCGTTCTGCGGGGCTTCCCAAAAGCTCAGAAAGGAGGGCCTCGGTGCTGTGTGCTCAGAGCGCCCAGGCCTGTGCCAGTCAGCGTCACCTCTTAGAAGGTGACCTCGTGCCTCTTCTTTCTGTGCGGATTCATCCACTGGAAAAATCTGCTGTCTCATTGCCACCGGGGCACCTGCCGTTAACTCCCTTGCATTCCTCTCTCCCCCTGTGGGTTGATTCCCTGCAGTCCTTCCTCTGCACCTTTGCACCTGATGTTCACTGCCTGGAATGCCCTTCCCTCTCCTCCTTGCCCACCTAGATCCTGCCATCCCTTAAAGGCAGCTCAGGTTTCCCCTTGTCCAGGGAGGCCCCTGGGGACTGCGGTAGGGAGAGCAGCAAAATCCCCGCCCCACAGTGCATCACTGGCCTGGCACTGCCCATCTGTGGCTGGTGTTCATAATCCTCCTGCATGTGCTGCTGCTGCTGTTTTTTTGAGGGGGGGACGGAGTCTTGCTCTGTCACCAGGCTGGAGTGCATTGCAGTAGCATGATCTCAGCTCACTGCAACCTCTGCCTTCCAGGTTCAAGCAATTCTCCTGCCTCAGCCTCTTGAGTAGCTGAGACTACAGGCACCTGCTACCATGCCCAGCTAATTTTTGTATTGCTAGTTGTAAGGCCGGCTGCCTCGCCAGCAGCTCGGACACGCCCATTCCTCCCAGAGCCTGGAAACTACGTCACCATTCCGCGCTCATCTATCTCCACCACGTAGCTTCCCCAACGCCCACTTCTGCACCCGCACCCAAATCTGCACTCGGCATCTAGCCCGCCCTTGAAAAAACCCCGCCGAAATGTGAAAAACCCTGTTTCCCAATATCCAATCAATTGCCCCATGCTTTGTTTCCCCAATACCCAATCAATCGCCTCTAATGCCCGCACACCGAAAATCCCGCCTACCTACCAGTAGCAGCTCGCCCCGTCCAAGCCCTGTTTCCCAATGTCCAATCAATTGCCTTATGCTTTGTTTCCCCGATGTCCACTCAATTGCCTCTAACCCCTATAAAACTCCTTGCCCTGGGAAGTTAAGCGTGACTTCTCTGGCCCCCCTTTCCCGGATCACAGAACCTAGCCCGGGAGCTTAATAAATTGGCATTTAATTTTCCTAGGCTGATCTCAGCTTCCTCATTTTAAACTCGGCAATAACCCTTACACTAGTAGAGACAGAGTTTCACCACATGCTCAATCTCTTGACCTCGTGATCCACTCACCTCGGCCTCCCAAAGTGCTGGGATTATAGGCATGACCAACTGTGCCCAGCCTTTTTCTTCTTTTTAGACAGGATCTCGCTCTCTGTTACCCAGGCTGGAGTACAGTGGCACTATCACAGCTCACTGCAGCCTCAATCTCATTATGCACAAGCAATTCTCCCACCTCAACCTCCTGAGTAGCTGAGGCTGCAGGTGAGTGCCACTACGCCTGGCTAATCTTTCTGTACTTTGTAGAGATGGGGTTTCGCCATGTTGCCTAGGCTGGTCTTCAACTTCTGACCTCAAGCGATCCACCTGCCTTGGCCTCCCAAAGTGCAGGGATTGCAGGCATGAGCCACTGCACTCGGCCTTGTTTCTTGAACCAGGCTACGAATTCATCACAGGCTGTGGCCGAAGCCTGGCCTTATAGCTGCCCGGCATATATGCTCCAGGCTCTCATTCGTCCCTGTAGAAACGGGTGAAGGACTCTGGTTAGCTTTAGGCTTCTGTCTAGAAATCACCTGGGCAGCATCCAGCATTGTATTAGTTGATCTGATGCATGAGCATGGGGGTAGAATCTGAATCTCAGAGTTCCCTGGGATTCCCTTCCAGTGACTGGGAGCTACGTTTCTTTTTGTTTGTTTTTGTTTAGAGATGCAGTCTCGTTCTGTCACCAGGCTGGAGTGCAGTGGCGCAATCTCAGCTCACTGTAACCTCCACCTCCCGGGTTCAAGCGATTTTCCTGCCTCAGCCCCCCCTCCCCGAGTAGCTGGGATTACAGGCACACACCACCACATCCAGTTAATTTTTGTATTTTTGGCAGAGACAGGGTTTCACCACATTGGCCAGGTTGGGCTCAAACTCCTGGCTTTTAGTGATCCACCTGCCTCGGCCACCCAAAGTGCTGGGATTACCAGCATGAGCCACCGCACCCCACCTGGGAGCTCCCTTTCTCCCTCCTCCCAGGCTGCCCCTTGCACCTTCACCCACAGGTCCCAGCTCTGGCATTGCACAGATCTGCCCCTTCTAAGGCAGGAAGGCCTCTTGATGTCCAACATATGAATTGGGACTTCAGAATCCTCAAAGAATAAAGTGGGCACTCCACAATAGCACAAAGACTTCCTCTCACCTCTGGGGCAACCAACAGTCCAGTGACTAAAATAGGACCTGCTCTCGGTCACCTGACAATGATACCGAAGGGACTCTTCCTGCCCTTCTCCCCGACTCTCTAAAAAAAGCTGTTTTACTTTTTATCATATTTTTTTTACCCCCAAGATCTGCTCATGTGGATGGCTTATTTCAGGTCTCTGGGGGGAGGGAGCAATTTCTGAGGCAGGAGATTGTAGAGAGAAGAAAAGGTCTAGTCCCCAGGTCTTGAGGCCCCTGGCAGAATCTCTCCTGAGTTCAACCCGAGGCCAGCCTGCCCAGTCCCCTTCCTGTGGTTACCCAGTGAAAACCCAACTGGCCCAGTCTTCAGGGGCTGTCCTGGGCTCCCCAATAACTTAGAGCCTCGAGGTCCCTAGTCCTTCAGCACAAGAAAGCCTTTACCTGTGGAGTCCCTCAGTCTGGGACCCTCAGTCCCCTGTAGCCCTTGGAGGTGGAGGGCATAGTGGGCAGAGAGAGAAAAGGAAGAAGACGGGGTGGAAAGGCATGAGCAAGCAGTAGTTACACCAGCACATTGCACCGTACAGCTGTTTGTTAAATCACTTTGGCAAACATTGAGAGTTCAGATGCAAACATTTGCAAGTGGCATGAGGTCACTGAAAGCGACCCAGCAGATCACTGGGCACATTAGGGAGAATATAAATTGGGCTGCTGACACAGAGATCCAGGATGGCTTAATCAAGATAAAGCTGTCTCTCTTCCTCCTAAGAGCCCCAGCAGCAATGGTCCAAGGCTGGTGTGGCGGCTCCATGGGATCAAAGACCCAGTTCTAGGAAGGCTTGTTTCAGAGTCCTCCAGCCAGCCAGCCGGAAGAGGGAAGAGGGGAAAGTTATGCTCATCCTTCTCATCCTCTATTGGTTAGAACTGAGTCACATGGCCACCCTCAGCCACAAGGAAGGCTGGGAAATGTAGTCCTTTGTTCCAAGTGGCCCTGTGCCCAGCTAAAAAGAGGTAGAGTGAGCAAGTAGAAGGCTTTTCCATACCTACACAAGCTCATTTTTCCTAAGCTTAGGGGCCCTTCACAGATCATTTCCATGCCCACTGCCCTGAACCAGCTCCTCCAGACCAAGGAACCTGGAGGGTTTCTGCCTCTGTACTTCCTAAGCAGGAAGACGGCAGGGAGGAGGGGGCCGCTGTAGGGCAGGAATTCGCATTGCATTCCCACCCCCATCCCAACTCCGTACTCTTCTCCTTGTCATCTCCTCTCTATGCCTGGGGATGCCCTGAGCTGGGCTTTGGGGAGTACAATTTAGGGAAATACTTTCTAACATGGGGCTTGGGAGGGGCAGGGGGGACAGAGTGGAAGGCCTGAGGTGGGGAGAAATTGGACCTCTAGGATGGTCCCTCTAGGAGGACGCACCAGTGCTCACACCCAGAGAATGGCAGCCACTCTAAGCCATCCTGATAAAGCAGATGGCCGAGTCTGTGCCTCTACTGAGCCCACAGTAAGCCATCCAGCGCAGGCTGGGCAAGGGTGAGTCAGCATAGGCTTTAGCCTGACCCGGAGCAGAGCAAGGGACCATGACCCATCAAATGCCCTCAGAAACAGGGTTTCTGAACCATGGTCCCTGTAGACACCATACCCAAGGCTGCGGGAAAAGACCCGAGTTTCCTTCACCAACAGCTCACCCCCATTCAAGCTCACGCTTTGCTGGAAACATTGCCCCAGCTACCCTCACTACAGCCCGCTGAGCCAGAGCTTGGTATTTTCAAAGAAAGTGGCCCGTGCACAGATTTCCTTTCAGTGCTTCGGTGGAAACAGCATATTGTGTGGCCATGCAAATTACCTCCAATCTCTGCCTCAGGGACAGTCCCCAAGTGTGTGAAACACTCTAGTCAGGAATCAGCCCTCCAGAGGGTATCACATTAGCATTTTAAATATGTACTGTTATTAAAATCTACACCACAGAGTTTACCCGCACAAAATGATGTTAGCAGTCCCTTTTCACAGGAGAAGTGTAATGTGATGAAGATACACGCTTAGCTAGAAAGATTCTCGGAGCTCAGCACCGTGCACGATGAGGGAAGACCAGCAGCCTGATGCTTCAGGACTGTGCTCAGGGGTAGGGCTCTTGGGGTCCTGGAGCCCCCACCCCCTGGATGGACAGGTACAGGTGTGTGCCTTTCTTTGTACCTACTTGCTAGTGAACATCTGGACTTCTGGCAGAATTTGATCTAACACCTGCCTTCGTTGCAACATTCCATCTCTGGCAAAGTTGTGGGGCAGGGGCTGTCGAGCCATCGTCTGCCTCTCATTAAGGATCCACATTTTTACGAGTAGACCGCTGTCCATCAGAGCACAGGCTCAGCATCAAGTGGAAGAGCCTGGCTGGGAACCAGGTCAGATTCCCCGACCTATGGCCCCAACCACAGTCCCACACTGCCTTTCCATGCTTGCTGCCTTTGGAACCCTCTTGAAGGTCTGGGGAGTTCTGGCATCTTCACTCTAGGACCCACGAGAGCAAGACACAATGCTGGATGCCCGGCATGGCCACTGAGGGTGACATTGCTGCGTCCATTTCTCAATGGTTGTTGCAACCCCAAAGTGGAAGTCATGTGGGTCCTCCAGCTTTGCCTGGAAAATGGTGGTGGTCTGACGGTATCTTTCACAAAACCCACTCTGAAACGTGGCCTGTTTGCAGGCGGTGGTTCCTTCTAACATGGGCT
Organism: Alouatta palliata; assembly: GCA_004027835.1. NCBI lineage: Eukaryota > Metazoa > Chordata > Mammalia > Primates > Atelidae > Alouatta > Alouatta palliata. The sequence continues at coordinate 10,501 of PVKV010032277.1, forward strand.
GCTTGATCTTACCAATCTACACTTTTCATGCGTCTTTCAAGAGGTTTTGGCTAAGAGCGATGAATTCTAACCAGCAGTTACGCTCCTGAGTCCATGCTGGCCTTTATTGCTCTCTGAATCCATGTTCCTTTAACAAGCTGTGAAAGTGAAAAGCACCACCTCCTCTGATCCCCTCTCCTCACCATGGCAGGGCCCATGCATACTGAGCAAACACAGGGTTACTTGACCAAAGGGGGAAGAGGAGGGCCTTCCTCGATCCCAGGTTCCAGGCCAAGGGTGGCTCGGGGGAGGGCAGCCACACAGACTACCACCTCTCGGGGTGCCTGCCGGGAGCTTGCACAATAGCTACTCATCTCCCCACCTTCCCTCCCGATGCAACCCTCCATGTGGTCAAGCAACCAATCTCAAGGCCCTCTGCACCTGGCCCGTCACAGGTGCAAAAGTCATATGGGGTGAATGAATGATTAGCCGGAATCCCTAAGCCAATGGAGGCAGGACCCAACTGGACATGCTGCAATGTACACATCTCCCAGGGGACTCCAAGTGTGATTCCCAGACCTGTACCAGCAGCACAGCCCAGGAACTTGTTAGGAATACAGATTCCCAGGCCCCCGGCCCGGATGCTCCTAATCAAAAACTCAGGAGTGGGCTGGCAAGCTGGGTTTGAAATGGCCTCCAATCCAGATGAGACACACTCAACTTTGAGAGCCACTGGTCCAGGCCAGTGGTTTTCAGTTTCAAAGCAGCAGCCGCCCTCTTGAGACCCCACCACTAGATAAGACAAGCAGGAAAGGGGATGTTGTGGGTGCGGCAATGGGCGGGGCCTCCCCCTGCTCAACTCTCGGCCTCGCAAAAATACTCCTGGAGAGTTTTCTGGTTTAATCGTATGCCCAAGGTTTTCACTTTGCACATTCTTTCTCTCTCTCTTTTTTTTTTTAAAGATGGAGTCTCACTCTTGTCACCCAGGCTGGAGTGCAATGGTTCGGTCTCGACTCACTCCAACTTCCGCCTCCTGAGTTCAAGTGATTCTCCTGCCTCAGCCTCCCAAGTAGGTGGGATTACAGGCACCTGCTACCACGCCCAGCTAATTTTTGTATTTTTAGTAGAGACGGGGTTTCACTATGTTGATCAGGCTGGTCTTGAACTCCTGACCTCAGGTGATCCGCCCGCCTCGGCCTCCCAAAGTCCTGGGATTACAGGTGTGAGCCACCACGCCTGGCCTACATATTCTTTCTCTTAAGGAAACTGGACAGACAACACCCAAAGCCAGAGAAAGGGTGTCACAATGGGAAGAAACCTAAAACGAAACGGAAAAGAATAGAAGCAGACAAAGCAACAGGCCCACACAGGGAGGTGAGGACAGGTCCAGGAAGCGTGTTTAATTGGCGTGACACGGACAACATACAGCAGGAGCTGGGGAGGCCGGGGCAAGCTACACGGCCCCTGTCCACCCCTAAGCTTCACTCTGACACTGGTTCCAGAGACACACACCAGCAGGTTCAGACAGGACAGGCCCCCCGAAAAGAGACTCAAAGGGGGCTGGGAAGACAAGCAGGAAAAGAAATCACCACAGCCAGAAGACACTGCCTTTTGTTTTGCAAGCGTTATACCAACTTCTCTCCCAAGTGTCAGGCTCCCGGTGGGAGGCAGCCACAGTCCGAACTGCCACCCCCAGGCACCACCTCCGCCTCTGCGAGGGGCTTGTTGATGACACTCACATTTGGGGGCACGAGGCCCCTGGGAGGCGGGCCCAGCAGAGACTCTTGCTCCCATCCGAGGGATGGGGAAACTGAGACCCAATGAGCAGAGATAACTCGCACAAAGTCCTGGAGGAAGCTGGCCACTGAGTCAGGCTGGGAGTGAGGTGGGCCTCCCTGGGGCCGGGGGGCCAGGGCAGACACAGAGACACCGGGGGAATGTGCAGGCTGGGGAAGGCGACTCGGGGCTACCCCACCCTAGAGACGGGGCAGAGCCTGAGCCTGGATGCTAAGATGCCAAGACAGAAGATGGGACCAGCTGTTTATTCAACAAAAGCCTTTTATTCATTCAAAAATTAACCATTGGGTTTATTCTGCAGATATTAAAAAAAAAGAGGGGGGGCAAGGCTTCCCATCATAGTGCCCTTAAGTTAATTCACTTGCTATCCAGGGATGGCCTAGCAGAGGGGTGTCTGGGAAACACTGCCAGAAATGTGGGGGCCCGGGGCCTCTGAGGACTCACAGCCCCCTCCTCGCCTCCCGGCTCCAGCCTCCCTCCAGACCACCCGTCCAGTGGGGTTGCAGCCCAGGTGCGTTGGCGGCTTACCAGCACCAGGGGGCGCCCCGCGCTTCCTTAGCTCCCTTAAAACTAAATGCTGAAACCGCGCTGGGAACAGGGTGACTTTCAGCCTGGCAGGCGAGCCATGGAGGCTTTCTCCAGAGAGAGGCTGACTCTCCAGGAAAGGATCCCAGGCATGGCGACCATTCCCCCAATCCCCTCCCAAAAGAGACAAAGTTCCTGAAACCCCAGGTGCACTTATCTAGGAAATGGGCTGTCAAACTGAAAAGCATTTCAGGGGCAGAGGTGTCAGCCCAGAGGGTGACACGCACACTTGCCTTGATGTTATTTTAAACGCGGCCTGCTTAGATAATGGAAAATCGGGACATTCTCCCAAGCCACCATCAACAAAGTGAGGTGCAGACGCTACGAGGAAGAAGCCAGGCCGTGGCCCACTGGCTGCCTGGGGCTGGCGCCCGCCCTGGCCCCCCAGAGTGAGGCTGTGCAGAGGGATGACGGGCTGGCCTCCGCATCAGAGCATCTGAAGGGAGCCGCATCAGGTGGAAACGCCGCCGTGGAGAGGCGCAAGGACTGCTAGGGAGGCACCTGGCTTAGGATGCTGCGGCATTGCTGCAGCCAGAGGCATGGGAAGAGGGAGGGCAGAGATCCATCCCTGCCGAGGAACCTCCAGTGAAAATGGCCAGTGTCCGGCACCCCGTCAGGGCCAGGAAGGAGGGTAGCCCTCCCAGCAGCTCGGGGCTGGCCTGGGGCGTGGGCCCACCGGTGCGCCGGGCTGCGGTCCGCCAGGATGCCGTCCGCTAAGGCCAAACCCACATCTGTGGCTCCAAACCAAAAGGCCAAAGGGCAGGATGGTGGAGGAAGGCCGGCACACCGAAGGGGTCCACATGCTGACCCCCAGACACCCTCAGCCACGGGCCCGGCTGTACAGCAGTGTCAGTCCCACTGGACCGGAGGGGCAAATCGAGGCTCAGACAGAGGCCAAAGAAAAGTAATTCGACCTGGGAAAAATCCTCATCCTCTCAACCCCAGGCCACCATGTTCATCCCCTGCCCCGACCCCAGGTCAGAGCCCGGCTGAGAAACTTCAGCAATTGAAGCAGAGTCCCAGGTAGCCTGGGCCAGCGGCTGAGCAGGGAGCTGCCCAGGAGGGGCCTCAGAGTCTGCCCTTCAAAGAGGCCTGTGAAGGTGGAACCACTGACACCATCCCTGCAGGATGTTGGTGAGGGGGTGGGGTGGGTTATAATGGGGCCGGTGTGCAGCCCTAGGGGGCTGCCAATGCCTCAGGGGTGATTGCTGGGGTTCTCCGGCTGCTCCGGCCACCGGGAACAGCTACACAGCCCCACATGGCAAAGGCGCTCCAGCGGAGATCTTCCTGTGTCTGGAGGGCTGCTTGCTGAGGGTGGGAACCGAGGGTCAAAGTGTCCCCTCTAAAACATGGATGATAGGCTGTTGCCTTTGCAAAGCAGCAGGAAGAATTCCAGACCCAGGCCTGGCCCTGACAGTCTGTGAAGCGGCTTCTCACCTCAGAAGCTTTCCCTGGCCAAGGAATCGTTCTGGGCCCCAAAGGGAGCTCAAGGATCTGCAGGGGACCAGGAAATGCAGGAAGGGACAAAGTATGCCACGTGACACATTCATCTGTTGGAACGGACCCCACACACCAGCAACCAGCTGCTGCTCTGTCTGAAGACGAGGCCAAGAGACGCCACAGGGGCTGTGCTGTGACTGACAGTCCTGAGCCTGCTGGGGTCAGGCAAACTCAGCCACAGGCCACAGAATCACCAAGCACAGGAAACTAAACCCCAAGCCTAGAACTACACAATGTCAGCATGGAAAAGGGCCTTCAAGACCAAGCGGCCCAGGCCTCCTCGCTCTACAGATGGGGCAACTGAGACCCAGAGAGCGCAGGAGACTTAGACAATCACAGCGAGGGCCAGACCTCAGGCTCCTACCTCTGGTCCAGGGTGGCCTCACGTTCCTGGTGATGGTTCTGGGGCCGCCCCTGCCTCACTGGCAGGCAGAGCCGGAAGCCTCCGTGAAGATGTGTGGGCCACAGCCCCAGGGGCAGGGACTACCTCGACGGGGCTGCCTGGAACTCTTCTCCGTCCCTCCCTCCCAGCCTTTGGGCCAGCAGAGGCCCAGGGAAGGACGCCATGCAGTTTACTGGGAAAAGCAGATAGGAAGGCGAGAAGGCAGAGCGGCAGAGAGTCATGAACTATCTTCAAATCCCCTCCCAGCCCAAGGAGGCAGAGGTCCCCTTTATTTCTGCTAACTTCCTTCAGAGACCACCTCTCCCGACTCTGCCTGGGTCCCATGCCCCGCTTCTGCCTCCCAGGCTTAGGCGCTGCTTTCCATGCTGCGGCAAACACCAACGCAAGAGCTGGGAAACCTGAAGAGGTCCCCTGTTCACCCTCACAAAAAATGTTCCGGACTCAGAGGAGAACAAGGATGGGAAGACGGAGGCAGCAGGGAAAAGGGGTTCAGCGGGAGGCATCGGGCTGGAGGGAACAGTGCATTAGCCATTTAGGAATTTCCACCTCTCCCCTCTCCAAAAAATCAAGCACAGCATCTGGAAAAAAAAAAAAAAATTTTTTTTTTGGCTTCTTGGCCGCTGCAGGCCACCATCCTCCCAAGTCAGCGTGGGCGGGCGGGTCAGGGCGTGCACATGTAAACGGGGGCCCCCAGCGCTGGGAGCTGAGGACGCACGAGGCAGCAGCAACAGTTAACAACCAATAAATAAAAGATATCAATTATATATGTATATATAAAAAAAAAACCTCACTTTCCCCACAAAAAGCACAATACTGTTATCACAAAAAACCATCATCCTCAGAATGAATCATCCTAGCCCCGCAGGTGGTTTTGCTGCTAAAAGATGGGACGACAAATAACTCGGACCAGGCAGAACCCCCAGACACCCCCGGGCCGCCCACAGCCTCTCCAGCCACCGAGGGGCGAGGGACGGGGGCGAGGCAGAGTTCTCTGAGGTCCTCAGGCCTTCTCCCCATCTGTCAGTCTGCTAGGACGGAAGGTAGTTGCTTTTTTTTCTCTTTTAAAACGTCTGTTCGAAATAAAAAACAAAAGCGCACGCGCAAGAGAGCGGGAGGAACGGAGACGCTGCCGGAGAGGCAGCCGAGTCCTTGGTTTTGCAGAGGGCTGTAGCCTTTTCCGTTTCGCGTTGCCGTTTTCCGGACAAGCAGAGGTTGTTGGCAATTGGAGCCGGTGGCTTCAGGCGGCGGGTGGGTGCGGGGCAGGGGAGAGGAGAGCCGGGGCCTCCCGGGTCAAGGGCAGCCGGCTGCGTGTGGATGCGGAAGAAGGCTGGGTGGACACGCGGGGGTGGTGTTGGGGCTGAGGCGCCCTCATGGCACAGGAGGAGGTGAGTGGTTCCCAGGCATCTGGAAGACACAAGGAGGCGAGATGGGGTAAGATCCGGCTGCAGGGGCTAGGGGCTGAGGTCCAGCCACAGAGGACAGGCACACAGAGGGCAAGGTGGCACTCTATGTCAGAAGTCCTAAAAATGTGCATCACCTCTGAGGCACCCATTGGGTTCTTCATATGTATCCTTAATTAAACGTTCACCACAGCATCATCTGAAATAGCAGAAAGCAAAAACCGAAAATGGAGGCAGAGAAAATAATCTAAGGGTCCCGTATCAGGGGGGTGGTGGAATACATCAGGACACACCCACAGAATAAAACTGTTTACAACCATTAAAAACAATGCATAGAATGGCAGAAAGCACATGAACCATGTTCAATAAATATCCTGAGTCATTAGGGAAACACACATCCAAACCACAGGGAGGGCCAGGAGCGGTGGCTTGAACCTGTAAACGCAGCGCTTTGGGAGGCCGAGGCAGGAGGATCACTTGAGGCCAGGAATTCAAGACCAGCCTGGCCAACACAGTGAAACCTGGTCTCTACCAAAAATGCAAAACTCAGCCAGGCATGGTGGCACACACCTGTAATTCCAGCTGCTCAGGAGACTCGGGCAGGAGAATCACTTGAACCCGGGAGGCAGAGGTTGCAATGAGCCGAGATCGCATCACTGCACTCCAGCCTGGGCAACAGAGTGAGACCCTGTCTCAAAAAACAAAACACACACACACAAAAAGAAAGAAAAACACAGTGAGGGAACCACTTCATACCCACTAGGATAGGTATCTCTTTTGGAAAATAAGAATCGTTGGCAAGGATGTGGGGAAACTGGAAGCTTTGTCCACTGCTGCTGGGAATGCAAGATGTTGTCACTACTTTGGAGATCAGTTTGGTGGTTCCTCAAAAAGTTAAACATACAGTTAACCATAGGACCCAGCAACTCCACTCCTAGGTATATACCCAAAGAACCAAAGATAGATACTCAGGCCAGGTATAATGGCTCACACCGGTAATCCCAACACTTTGGGAGGCCAAGGTGGGTGGATCACCTGAGATCAGGAGTTCAAGACTATCCTGGCCAACATGGTAAAAACCCATCTCTACTAAAAATACAAAAGTTAGCCAAGTGTGGTGGCACGTGGCTGTAGTCCCAGCTACTCAGGAGGCTGAGGCAGGAGAATCATGTGAACCCAGGAGGCGGAGGTTGCAGTGAGCCAAGATCACACCGTGTACTCCAGCTCGGGCAGTAAGAGCAAGACTCCGTCTCAAAAAAATAAGAAGAAAATTTAAAAGGTTTTTTTTGAGACAAGGTCCCACTTTATCACCTAGGCTAGAGTGCAGTGGTGCAATCACAGCTCACTGCAGCCCCAACCTCCCTGGTTCAAGCAATCCTCCTGCCTCAGCTCCCCCAAGTAAATGGGACTACAGGCACATGTCACCACACCCAGCTAATTTTTGTATTTTTGGTAGAGATGGGGTTTCACCATGTCAGCCAGGCTGGTCTTGAACTCTTGGGCTCAAGTGATCCGCACACCTCCGCCTCCCTAAGTGCTGGGATTATAGGCGTGAGCCACGGCACATGGCCTAAATAAATTTAAGAGACCCATCAACCATTGCAATGGGTAGACTGTATTCAGATTCTGATTTCAGTAAACAAAGTAAAAAAAAAAAAATGGTGAGATAGCAGAAAACTAGAATAGCAACTAGAGATCAGAGGTATTAAGGAATTACTGATTTTTTGGCTATATGAAATTTTTTAAACAATCTTTATCTTTTAGAAATACATTTTGAAAAGGATTAAGTATGATGATGTCTTGAATTTGCTTCAAAATAACCAAGAGTGGGGGTGGGAGGGGGATGGCACAGATGGTACGAGATTGGCAGGGAGCTGGGGACTCAGAAGCTGAGTGATGGGTACATAGCATTATACATTTTTTTTTTTTTTTAGAAGAGACAGAGTCTCACACTGTTACCTAGGCTGGAGTGTAGTGCAATCCTAGTTTACTGAAGCCTTGAACTCCTGGGCTCAAGCAATACTCCTGCCTCAGCTTCCTGAGTAGCTGGGACTACAGGCATGTGCTACCACACCTGGCTAATTTTTGTATTTTTTATAGAGCTGGGGTCTCTATGTTGCCTAGGCTGGTCTCAAACTCCTGGCTTAAAGCAATCCTCCCACTTCAGCCTCCCAAAGCACTGGGATTATAGGTGTGAGTGACCACACCCAGCTGGCCAGCATTACACTGTTCTCTCTACCACTGTGTACGAATGCTTCCATAATAGATCATTTGTTGTTATTGCTGTTGCTGTTGTTTTTGAGACGGAGTCTTGCTCTGTTGCCCAGGCTGGAGTGCAGTGGCGTGATCTTGGCTCACTGCGACCTCCATCTCCCAGGGTGAAGTGATTCTCCAGCCTCAGCCTCCCAAATGGCTGGGATTACAGCTGCCCACCACCACACTTGGCTTATTTTTGTATTTTTTGTAGAGACGGGGTTTCACCATGTTGCCCAGGCTGGTCCCAAACTCCCAACCTCCAGTGATCCACCTGCCTCGGCCTCCCAAAGTGCTGGGGTTACAGGCATGAGCCACCGTGCCTGGCCCATAATAGGTAATTTTTTAATCCCTTCCCCAAATTTCCAACAACCTGAATGTCTAACACCATGGAACTGGTTAAATTATGGCCCAGCCACGTGATGGAGCACTATGCAGCTGTGAAAAATGATGATCTCAGCATTTAATGATGTGGAAAATAAGCCTCATCTCAGTTTCTGAATAAGTCAGTGACTTACATAACTGCAAGTGATCTAGGAATTATGAGCTATCAGGAACCTGAGGAGGCAAATAAATCATTAAAATAACAGAACACAAATTAGATATAATTACTACAGCGTAGGCACAAAGAACAGCCCTATAGAAGAAGGAAGGCCATTTCTTGGCAGAGCTAATAGAAAGGGCGGGGTCATATCATGGGAGGGCTCCTGTCACTTTGACAAGCTTGTCATGGAAATAATGTGACACAGTGATTTGCAAAAGGGGACTGTGAAAAATTAGACAACAGATCAGCATTCACCACAGGACACATCAAGGTACACGTCAAGCATTTCTATGATAGAAATATTGGCCAGGCACAAGGGCCCACTCCTATAATCCCAGCACTTTGAGAGGCTGAGGTGGGCAGATCACGAGGTCAGGAGTTTGAGACCAGCCTGGCCAACATGGTGAAACCCCATCTCTACTAAAAATACAAAAATTAGTTGGGCGTGGTGGCGGGAGCCTGTCATCCCAGCTACTTGGGAGGCTGAGGCAGGAGAATTGTTTGAACCCAGGAGGTGGAGGTTACAGTGAGCTAAGATTGTGCCACTGCACTCCAGCCTGGGAAACTCTGTCTCAGAAAAGAAAAGAAAAAAAAAAATATATATATATATATATATTAATAACAGTGAGAGTTTCTTTATAAATTGGTTTTAATTATATATTTCTGTGTGACTCAGTTTACTGAGCACTAAGTTTTGTAAGTGTTCAATTCTTTTTAAATCACTCTGGACACTAAACTGCTCACTGTGATTATATCTGGGTCATGCATAAGGGATTTTTTTTTAAATAAACTTTTTTTTTTTTTTTTTTTTTTGAGACGGAGTTTAGCTCTTGTTACCCAGGCTGGAGTGCAATGGCACGACCTTGGCTCACCGCAACCTCTGCCTCCTGGGTTCAAGCAATTCTCCTGCCTCAGCCTCCCGAGCAGCTGGGACTACAGGCACGTGCCACCATGCCCAGCTAATTTTTGTATTTTTAGTAGAGACGGGGTTTCACCATGTTGACCAGGATGGTCTCGATCTCTTGACCTCGTGATCCACCCGCCTCGGCCTCCCAAAGTGCTGG
>PVKV010032278.1:0-20025 GCA_004027835.1 Alouatta palliata
GTGTGTGTGTGTGTGTGTGTGTGTGTGTGTGTGTGTGTGTGTGGCAGAAGGAAGGAGATTTTCTTTTGCTATCCGACTCCTGCCTTGTAGTTTTGTGGGCTAAAGTGTCAAGTAAAATGCAGACACCAGCACTGGAGAAAAATATTTTGATAGAGGCAAGCCACTGGGACTTGTTTTTCCATTTTTCCCTGGTGAGGAGTTTTATTGTTGGCTCACCAGTTTCTCTAGCATCTACAATTGCTATTGCTCTCTGAAGAAGACGCAAGGGAGAGTAGTGCCAGATATGGCAGGTAGAGAGGTAGTCTGAGAGGTCACTGTAGATTTGTTTAATGAGCACATGGAGGATACAGCATCTGCCTCTAAATCTTCAGGATTTTCCGGAAGTTCCATATTGATATAATGCCCTGAGTCATAGGTAATCTAACAATGACCTCTGCTATAAATGCCTTGAAGAAAACTTCCTTAAAAGGGGTCACTGTAGGATGATGCTCAATTTGATAAATGTTCTCACATATTTTAGCCCATTGTTTGTCAGGGGATCTGAAAATATAAACTCTGGTTCTAGTAGCAGCGACGTTTTTTAGCTAAAATTATGAAAATGCCAAGTGACCTCTGATCTACTTAGAGAGCGGGAGACACTTCATATTACTTTGCTGACCCAGGAAGTGACAAATGACTACTATAATTACATGATTCAAAGCTCCTCCTCAGCCTCTGCTTTCACCTTGAAGGCAGATGATGTAATAACCACATGTCAAAGCATCTGAGAATATACTGAAGACCTATGGTATTTAGTTTATTCACTCCCAAGACAAGACTTATAATTTATTCCCTTGAAAGATACCAGACACATTTGAAACACAGTTTTGTGTTGTGCATTTTCTGTGACTTAATATTAATTTTGTTTAACAGTTTGAAAAATCTTTCCAATGGCTAATATTCAGTCAGTAATACAATAACTGACAATGTTAGACTATTTTATAAAATAAAAAATAAAACTTGTTTTTATCAGTTACCAACATTTTCTTTCCTCAAGGTTTTCCTCAACTTTACTTTTGTGATTGTTTTACTGTAACTTTGCATATTTAATTTAGTCATTAGTGTCAATATCTAGAGAAGGAAAACTTTCATTTCTGTAGTCTCACTGTTATTAACTGTAGCAATGAGGATTATTCCTTCAAATCTACAAAACTGCTCAAATAAATCAATTTGAATTAACAGATTTCATCATAAATTCATTAACTTACTGTGTACTTTGAGAAAAATTTTAAACTTTGTTTTACTTTATAGCTTTTGTTTCATAACCAAAGTTATCAAAGGAAATCTTCCATTAAGATGACAGACCATAAATACGTAAAATAGTGTTGTAAACATAAAAACTCAAAACTTGATTGTTTTGGAACTTTCAAGTCAAATTTTATAAATGTAATATTTCTTTATTCACAATATAAATTAAATGCCATCTAAGAACATTTTCCACAGTGAGTGATTCTCATCTTGAAGTTTAAATTCATTTAACATTTTGCCTCATATGCTTTAAAATAAATGCTCTATTAACATTTTTATTTTTTTGAGATGGACTCTCGCTCTTGTCACCCAGGCTGGAGTGCAGTGTTGCGATCCTGGCTCACTGCAACCTTCACCTTCTGGGTTCAAGTGATTCTCTTGCCTCAGCCTCCCAAGTAGATGGGACTACAGGTGCCTGCCACCATGCCCGTCTAATCTTTGTATTTTTAGTAGAGACGGGGTTTTGCCATGTTGGCCAGGCTGGTCTTGAACTCCTGACCTCAGGTGATCTGCCCGCCTCAGACTCCCAAAGTGCTGGGATTACAGGTGTGAGCTCCCTCGCCTGGCCCTTTACTAACATTAGCTTGATAAATGTTTATTAAACATGGGCAATGTTGAGAACTTAAAACTATACATTTTTAACACTCAATGTTTATTAAATACACATTTTAACATTCCTTTATTATTGAATGTGACACACCGAATTGTCATTATTTCTTTCAGTGTCTCTACTAAAATGTCTAGGACTATTTATTGGGAAAACATTGTGATTTATTTAAATTTGCATCTACTGAACAAGCACAATTTCTTGTCCATGGCCAGCATTCGATAATGGCTCGCTGAATTAATAAGATATCTACTATATGACATGATCATAATGAATAAACTCACCAGAGAAAAAATTGACCACTCAAAGACCCAAATTCAGATAGGTAACGCAAACACAAATATGTCAGCAAAGAGGGTTGCTGACATGATATGGAATTAGAAGAACTGATACATTAGTTCTTGTATTCTGGTGTATATATATCTGTGTTTGTGGGGGAAGGAGGAGTGTCAGCCAGCGAGAGGGCATGGGCAGTAAAAGCTGAACACATCACAGGAGAAAGAGATGCAATACAGACTTAAAGGAAAGCAATTATCCTAAATATTAATCACTTCATTCAACACATATTTATTGAGCACTTTGTATATGCATTTTTTTAAATTTTGAGAATGTACCAGTGGGCAAAACAAAGTCCCTACTCAGGATCAAATTCTAGTGAATGAAAAAAGGTTTTGGAGAAAAAGGGGGTTCATTTATTACAGAGACAACCGGAAGATGTTCATCCCATTGAAAGATACACATTTTAAATCATCTGTGAGAGAAGAGATTTCCAGAGAAGAGATTCCAGGATTTCCACTAAGTTCTCTCAATGTGTATAGATCTCTTTGAGACTAATTATTCCCATTGGCTCTAATAATCTGCATTTTTGGATGGCTTCCTCAGTTGGTCCTGACTTATAGTGGAGATAAAGGTAAAGGCAAGGATAAAGATGAATAAATTAAGGAGTTCTTTACTAGAGAGAAGAAAAGGGGAAAGAAAATATGAGACTATATTAGAGTTTATTTTCAGAGGAAGGTGAAATGAGCAAAGATGCTTGTGAAAACAATATCCCTACTTGGCAAGGAGCTCATGCCATTATAGTCACGTTTAACTTTGATACTCTCATATTTCTTTAGAGCATTTTAGTCATTGTGGTACATAGATACTCTTCTTTAATTTACTTTTCTTATTTACTTCTTTCATAAAGTTCAATATATTATAATTTTCTTTACAATTCAAGGGTAAATATCCTTGGCCATCTTTTGTAAATGTTACTCATTTTTCTTCTTATATGTTATTACCCAAATTGTTGATGGTTACAAATTTTTCAGAAAACCGTTTTGCTCATTTTTCTCTTTTAGCTGTTCTGATTAAAAAATATCTTTATATTTAGACACTATAAGTTTGACTATTTTTATATTAGAGAAATCCCAAGATGTGAATTTCATTGGAAGGATTCTTTCAAAACTTCCTCTTTAGGAAATTTTATCGTGAATTTTACTGAAGAAGACGACATTTGCCTATATTAAAATTGGGAACTAATGAAGAATGCAGGAGGTCTATCTCTTCCCTAGTTGATGATGCCAATATATAATGCATGTCTCAGTAATATAGCTACATTGACCACTCTACTTTTCATGTCATTCAATTTAATGCCAAAAAGTTATTTTCAGATGGCATTTATAACTTTTTCTTTTCTAATTTTTCTTTTAAGTGCATTGTAAAAAAGCAGATACAGCCTAAGATAATGTATCATTCAAAGACAAGATATAAATATGTAAGTAATCACTGTAACTGTTTTTATTTATCTTTGTACTTCCAGATTTCTGCATTCATTTTCAGGTACTTTGGGTTCTATTTAAAACTCTTGCTACTGCCTACAAATCCAGTCTTCACTCTGCATAGTCTAATTTTATTAGGGTAAAAACATTTTTGTAGGTAGATTCATCAATTCACTTGAAAATTCACTTGACTATTACGTAGTTTAATAATCTCCAGACTGTGCAAATCTGGAGACTTAGATTTTCTTCAGTTTAAGTACAGTTGACTAAACCTAAGAATTTAGTAGTGAGTAGCAGTTACACATTTGCACAGTCATTCTTAATGTTTATAAAGGTATTGGGTTTGCATAATATTTGCATTGCTATAATAGTCAATCAGGTTTAGCCATTCTTAGTTTGATAAGACTGGACATGTGGTTAAAGTATGTTTGGAGGGAGTGAAACTTGGAAAATAGTTAAACTTATTTGATCACATAAGATGATAGAAAGATAAAGATAAATGAAAATAGAGGGTGTCGGGGTGGATTCCTTAAGGACCACCAAATCCATTGAACATCATTCTTTTACTTTAAAATATTTAAGATTAGCTTAATTCTCCATTTTCTCCATCAAGCTATGCATTTTAACTATAGTATTTTTACCAGTTGTGATCCCACTTTCACCTTTTTAAAAGTTACTTTCCTATGTGGTTTTTCTCTTCCCTTTAAATGACAGCATACAAGAAAATCATTTAAACTGCAACCTCTAAAACCACTTAATCATATCTTAGCTATAAAATGGAGTTTGTGGCCGGGCGTGGTGGCTCACACCTGTAATCCCAGCACTTTGGGAAGCCAAGGTAGGCGGATCATGAGGTCAGGAGTTCCAAGAGCAGTCTGACCAACATGGTGAAATCCTGCCTCTGCTAAAAATACAAAAAGTAGCCAGGTGTGGCGGCACTCACCTGTAATCCCAGCTACTCAGGAGGCTGAGACAGGAGAATCGCTTGAACCCAGGAGGCAGAGGCTGCAGTGAGCCCAGATGGCACCACTGTTCTCCAGCCTGGGTGACTGAGTGAGACTCCATCTCAAAAAAACAATAATAAAATAAAATAAAATGGAGTTTATATCCTCACCACAGAACATTCTCATTGGTGTTGGAATAGTAAAATCTTAATTCTCAGAGTTATGGAGTTGAAAGGCTACCACCATAAAATGTGCATGATGACATTTACACAGCCTCAATGACATGACACTTTAGAATGAGAGCTCCAAGTCTCTCAACTGAGGCCCACCTGGAATTCATTATAGACCCTAATATGGTTCTCAGAGTCTGACCAGATTGTTTATAGAGCTTGACCTGACTGTCAGGAAATAATGACAGCATTTTATACTTCTGCTGTGCCCTACTTCTCAGTGTTCCTTACCAACATGAATAAATTCTTATATCACTTCTGTGCGGTATTGGATAAATATTATGACATTGAGTTTTACAGATGGGGAAGTAGAAAATGAAGCACAGATGTTCAATAATTTCCTTCAATTTCCAGTCACTATGTAGGACTTTTCCATAAGCCGTTTAAATAATATCAAGGATAAAAACCAATGTATAGGGAAGTAGAAATGGGTGGAGGGGAGTGGGGCACATTTGAGTCAACTGAATATGGAAAAGCCACTGTGGGAGTAGTTAAGCTGGAACGCGATTGAAAAAAAGGTGGGGGGATTAAGTTACTGTGATTTATTTGTACCTTCTTCCCTACTAACTGCCAAAAATGATTTGAAATTGGAGAATTTAGCGTATCTGTCCTCCCCTTCGTTATTCCTGCTAGAAAAAAAGAATGAGGACAGATTCTAGTAATAAAATTATGTAGATTCCTAATGAAGGATTGTTGCTCAGTTGGACTGATTATATTCTCTGGTAATGAATTTGTAGATGGACTAAAAAAAAGTTGGCTGGGAATTCACATTTTTTGATATATTTACCGCTAGAATTATCTTCTTAATTTTTTTTCTCTCCCTTAATCTTTATCAACATCTGCTCATAGCTGGTCACTTCATCACTCACCAAACAATATATATATAGAAAGAAAGAATGCATTTCATATACATATATTATATATGTTCTAATATGTCTCTCTATGTATTTTGTACATATACACATTGTATGATACATTATATACAGTAGGCTCTCCATATCCATGGGTTCTATATCCATAGATGCAGAATTCTTGAATATAGAGGGTTGACTGGGAGGCCTGACATTTGCAGATTTTGGTATCCATGGAAAGTTCTGCAAGCGATCGCTGGTGGATATGAGAGGTGACTATACTTAAGGTGAAAGTCAATGGAGAAGGCCACTATGGGAATATAGCCAACTCAAGGTGACCCTGCAGAGAGGAAGTTTGGAGAATAAAAACGCTTTCCATGACTAAATCCTACTGGAAGCCAGAAAGTCAACTGCTGTGATCACACAGATGAGACTCCCGGCTTGGAAAGAGAGGGGAAAAGTATAAACAGCAAACTGGGAAGGACAAATAAAACATATCTAACTTTTCCTTCCTAACACAAATTTGAATTATGTCCCAATCTATTCTCATCCTGACCTGAGCTCTCTTGATTCAAATTGTCTTCAATCAAATTCTCACTTTGTTTTAGACAGCAACAGAGATTATCCAAATGAAATGGAAATAAATTAATTACAAACAATATTCAAATAAAAAATAACCTGTGATACCTGCTGAAAAATTTAGTGACCGACATATATCTTAAATATGTGTCTCCTTTAATTTGGTCTTCCTGTTAATAATGTGGTAAGCTAAAGACTTCAGGTAGTCCAGCTTATGAATCAGGAGTAACATACGCGTGAGTTTTTCTTTTGTTTGCACATAGATTTAAAGGTTATTTACTTATCAGTTATAACTTTAAATCTCATAAAAATTATTGTTACATAATTTGGAACTGAATTTTTTCTTATGTGAAAATGAAAGAGTAGTGAAACTAGGCAAAAGTGAGTGTAGTAAAAGATACTCTCACCTTGCCATCAATATGGAAACACTTAATTTAAAATAAAATAGTCAGTTTCCAGAAACATCAAGATAAGGTATATATTAGTGTGTTAATTATTGTCATTCTCCATAGCAGGAACTATGTTTTATTCATCCTTGTACTCCTGAAAGCTAAGCTGGCCAGTACAAGGTGTATAAAAAATGTCTTATACATATGTTTGTTTCATTGTACAACTTTTGTATTGCTTATATAAAATGTATATATCGAGAAGTGATTTTTTTTCTATTAGTCGTAAGTATTCATTTCACATGTAATTGATGTGAAATGCAGATGCGGACCCACATTTGACCAAACTTGTTCATTACAGAGTTATCACAGTCTCTGGGTCTAATCTAAGAAATATGCTGTTTTCTTGTATTAAGTCAAGACTCTCTGACCTGCTCCTCTACCTATTCTCACCATGCTCATTTCTTCCTATTTAGAGCCTTAAGAGTGGCCTGCTCTACTGAAAATGCTCTCTGATTAGTTAGTTATTCCCTGCTTCCTGAACTATGAAGACATCTTCTAGGAATACTCAAGAATCTGCTACATGGCTTCAAGTTATCTTTTAAGATTAATTCCTCATTACCTTCTTACACAAAGCCACCAGTAGCATATAGAGCACAGCTGTACAAATTTTAAAAAGGCCAAAAGATGTATCTGCCAATTCTAGGAGGGTATAAACCTGAAGACACAAGTCTGGGCTGGAGCACATGCTTCCCCTTGTGAGAAGAAAAAGTCCCCTTCCTCTGAATGAACACACCCTGCACACCAGAGCACAAGGTTTGTCTAGGAGAGCACTGAACATCATGAAGTGCAGAACCACACACCTGGCATCCTTGTCCCTACACAATGTATGTTTCTGTTAAGGTACGATTTGTTACTCTCTAAGCACACTCACAAATCCCTGCTTCGGTGCCTTGATTCATGTTACTGCTCCTCATTTATGCATTTGCATGCTTTCTTATATTTTTCCTCAACCTCTACCTCATTCAATTAGGCACGCAACCCATATTGTATGTGTAACTATGTAGCAGGCCTTATGACCAGAGTTGGGGATGCACAGAAAATGCAGATTTCTTATTCATGACATCACTTCACATCCCCACAACTCAATATGATAATTCCTTTCCTTAACCACCCCACTTCCCAATACACATAACATTTTGTCTGTACTTTCCTTTGGGAATTTGCATTTTCTACTTTCTCTAGTAATGTTTTGGCAAACATGTATTTTCTTTGGCATTCAATTTAATGGCATAGATTTAAAAATCTTTTATCTAGAACAGTGCCTAGCCCTGTAGCTTGAGAATATAAATTAAACTTAATTGAATTATGTATTACCTTCCCTGTAACTTTAACTGTCGCATATGACTAACTCAGTCTGTGTATTGTATGTCAGCAAAGCTGAGTGCCTTTTCCATTCAGTTACACTTCAAGTTGCTTAAGGATTTTATCCTTTTGCTGGAGTTCTCAACCAGCATTTAGTGGCATCTTTCAGACATGTGGCACTTGCACAGCTGGAAAACAGACGGTAAAATTACATGTCTTTTCCTTTTTCTTCTTTTTTCTTGTTTTTGGCAGCTCTTCATCTAATGATGAAGACTATAATTTACACACAATAGCTTTCTTATTCTGCTAAATTCCTCATCAACACATGACCTTGATAGATATTGCTGTCAATATCTTCAATTTTTTCTTTCTATTATCTTGAGAAATCCCTTGGTGCAGTATTAATTTAATGTTATCTACCTTAGCATGGAGTTGATTGTTTTAGCTCATTTTAATGCTCCTTCTATATAGGTGGCCCTTAGTGTTCGCAAGAAATTGGTTCTAAAACAAATACTCCCTGTCTGTTTTACTGCAGATCCCAAAACTTTCAGTTCCTTATATAAAATGGGATTTGCATATAATCTACACAACCCTCCCATACACTTTAAGTCTTCTTTGGATTATTTAAAAACCCATTATGATGTAAAGGCTATGTACGTAGTTATGCTCTGCTTTTTGTATACTTTTTTATTGTGGCATTGTTATTTTTGTTGGGGTTTATAAACATTATCTATCCACAGTTGGTTGAAATTGCGGATGAGAAACGTGCAGATACAGAGAGCTGACTGTATTCTGGTCACCATTTCTTCTTTTTTTTCCTTTGGGCCTACCAAAGGTGATGACAATTCTGCTTTGAATAGAGCTGGGTTATCTCTGTCTCTTTGTTGCGTGATGCAACTTTTACAAATAATCTCTTTCTTAAACCCTCTTCTAATTATCATAATGTAAGACAGACATTTGTTTTCTGGAGGAGAGACTGCATGATTAAGAGGACAAAAATAGAAGTGAAGGTTGTAACTGTATGTGCAGTCTTAAGTGGAAACAACATACAGATACTGCCTAGAGCGGAAGTATTCAGACACTAAGTTTAAGATCACTCTGCTAGACTGAGGAACAAACCCGTGGAGAACAGACATTAGAGACTAGAAAAAATAGCAGGTCTAAAATTCTATGAAAGCGCCAGAATATAAGAATGAAAAGATTATGTCAAAGCATGCAGCAAAACAGACATGAGACACGAGTGAGAAGTAGAGCCTTGGTGTTAAAGGTGGTTACATTCTTTTCCATTTATCCCAGACCCTGTAGAGATAGGGAAAAGACGTGTATCTGTAACTAGCTGAGCTCCTGGTTGGAAGCACACAATTAAAATAATGGGGTACAGCAATAATTTTCTTTTATTAACATATTAGAGCAATTATTTTATTTATCTTTTGAAAAATATGCCTTTTAAGGCCCTATATGTATATACTGATCCTCCTCAAATATCTTCCAGTTCTTCTACCAAGTTTGAATCCCTGCTATTTTGTAGTGACCTGAGGATAATATAGCCAAGTCATAGCAAATTAGATTCAGAATTATTAAAGTGGTGTGATAGGAAGAATGATTACCCCAAAAGTTGTCCACGCCCTTATGCCCAGAGCCTGTCAATATGTTACTTACATGGCAAAAGAGTTTTGCAGATGTCATTTAAAATTAGGAGCATGAGACTTGAAGATTATCTTGTATTATCTGTTAGGCCAATCTATTCACATGAGTCTTTAAGAGCAGAGAGTTTTTCCTGGCTATGGTCAGAGAAAGAGATATGAAGGAAGAAAGAAAGGGTCAGAGAGATGTGACTTTCTTGGCTTTGACAATGGAGGAACGTTGTGGCATCTATTGCTGGAAATAGATGGGTGGCATCTAAATGCTGGAAAAGGCTGGAAAACAATTTTTTCCCTAAAGCCAACAACAAAAGAAATTTCAATCCTGCCAAAACCTTTATTTCAGCATGATGAGACCCCATGCTGGACTTGTGATTTATGTGTTTATAAGATAATAATTTCTTGTTGCTTTAAGCTAATAAGTTTGCGGAAATTTGTTACAGCATTAATAGAAAACTAATACCAAAATCAGTACAGAGTATGAAACTAGTGATACTTTGGATAAGGAAATAAAATATAACAGAAAATCCTAGCTGTCTTGGAAAAGACTTGATAAGGTCAAATGCCTATCAGGAAAGACCGTATGAGAATTAAAAAATAAGAAGAAGAAAAAGCAAGTCAGTAGGTCAACAGTGAGTTTGGCCAGTGAACTATGTAAAAGGCCAACAATTTATGAGTAGAAAATTTGGTACTATTCAGAAATTCAAGACTACTCACTTTTTTTTTTTTTTTGAGATGGAGTCTCACTCTGTCGCCCAGGCTGGAGTGCAGTGGTGCCATCTCGGCTCACTGCAACCTCCACCTTCCTGGGTTCAAACAATTCTCCTGCCTCAGCCTCCTGAGTAGCTGGGACTATAGGCACACGCCACAATGCCCAGCTAATTTTTGTATTTTTAGTAGAGGTGGGTTCACCATGTTGGCCAGGATGATCTCCATCTCTTAACCTCATGATCCACCCCCCTCAGCCTCCCAAAGTACTGGGATTGCAGGCGTGAGCCACTGCGCCCGGCCTATCCACATTTTTTGACAGATGAGAGTTAACAGTGATGGAGATAGGGAGAAAAAGAACTTTATAACTAAGCAAGATTCACTGGTGCATCTGTAGTTATGTGAAGTATCCCCTCTCTTGCTCACTTCTATGTACTGTTAACTGTTGCATGGTACACTTGTTTACATTTTTTGCCAT
The DNA here is from genome assembly GCA_004027835.1 of Alouatta palliata. Taxonomy (NCBI): domain Eukaryota; kingdom Metazoa; phylum Chordata; class Mammalia; order Primates; family Atelidae; genus Alouatta; species Alouatta palliata. The sequence continues at coordinate 10,836 of PVKV010032278.1, forward strand.
TGCCAGAAGCTGAAGAAGCCCATTCAGTATACCACAGACCCGAGGGAAGCACTGGCGATGATTATAGAGATACTGGATTTGGATCACAACATTTTAATATTGACTTCCCCAAAATTAAAATAATTTAAATATTCTGAAATGATGTTTTCTCTATTTCAAAAGGATAAATAAAGCTGCATATGCTATAGTAATGATAAATCTGGATATGCTATGGGAATGATTTTCAGATGATGACCCATAAGTCCTTCCTAGCCACTAAATTTAAGGAGATACGTTAGAGTTGGGGAGTATGATTCTTTCCTTATTTAGGGCTAGAGAAGAAAAGGTCTTCACATTTGAAAGGAAAGATATGTTAAGGTATACAATAAATTGTATCTTTCCTTTCAAGTCTGAAAGTCAAGATATACAATTAGTAGAGGTATACAATTCATTTCGAAAGCAGTTATATCATAAAAAACAAGTTTGAAACATTTTCTACAAGCCTTCAATATTTTAAAAAATTGATGTTTTAGATTTTATGATGAATATGCATTTTAAAAAACCAGAAGTCAGCTGGATAATTCAATGAATGTAGATTTTCCCCACATTGTCATATTTCAGTACAATTCACAGCTGTATAAATAATGCCATTCATAAATAGAACTCAAGCAAATTCAATTCTGTTTCTATTAACGTGAAATGTGCTAAACTTTTCCACTTTTGTTTGCCTAAAGAACATGTATGTCTTGGCACACAAAAGCTCTCTTGTGTTCATATATAATTGTAAAAAAAAAAAAAAAAGTTCACCACCACCTCAAAATCCTAAGGGCACCTAGCAATCATCTTTCCAAAGTGGTCTATATTTTCAGACATGACGTGTGTTACTGATTGTGGAAGAAAATCCACTGTATAATTTCTGCGGTTGTCTAAAACTGACAAAGCAGCTGGGAGAAAAAACGTACTGGTTGCAGTTTCCCCACATTTTCTTTCATCTAGCTCTGAGGAATTCTTTTTCAGAGTATACACAACACAATCCAAAAGGAGGGACTGTTTTGAATGAAACATGTGCTGTCTTAAGCAAGTTCTAAACTGATCCAAATGTGAAGCTTTAGGATATCATGATACCTACTCCATGGAGGCTTGACAGTAAGTCATGTAATACATCGATGATTTTATGGGTTTCTCTGTTAGTAATTCCAGATGGCGTGTCTGTGCTCCGGCTGTGCACTCTAGGTAAATCATCTCACTCACAGTCAACAGATATCCAGAAGCGCTTTAATTAGAAACAGTTATTTTTACCAGTTATTTGTTACTTTTAATACAATCTCATTTAAGAACATGGAGCCCCTTGTTATTCATAATACTGAGCTCTTTCTTCAGGAGAGCAGGTTTTGGAGGGATATGTGCTGCCTGATCAATGCTGTTGTCTGAGAATTTGTGTGTTCCTTGTATTTGTGGTTCAGTCTTAAGAAATGCTGCTAGAGCATCTTCTGCACCTCTCAACACCACCTTCTTGCCAACTCTTACTCTGGACAAAAAAGGACTTCAAAAGAAAAGTATGTTTGCCACAGTTGAAAAATGATTGCTGTTAATGCCAGGGTCTTAGTATCAGCTCTTCAAACCACCGTCATTAATCTTAATTAGAAAACGAAAGCAAACGTTTTTTACCATTTGCAATTAATATGGGATCTAATTTGAATTCAGATTCCAAACAGAACTCACTGTCTGCCTTTGCTGGAAAGTGTGTTTTATACCTGCCGGTACCAATATTGTTTTAGAAACCAAGGAAAGAACAGAGCACTGACTGACATCAGAATAATCTGTGTCGACCATAAGCATCAATCTTATTTAGAAAGTCAAGCTGAACTTTGTCAAAGAAGAAGCATATAGGAAAAAAAAGTTTACTTCAAGACTATACAGAAGTATCAAAACACAGAGGTTCATCTTAGAATTTCTCCCACTGAGGAGGCAGCAGATGTGGCCATTCATAACAAAGACCTTGTCTTTCCTTCTTTCTGATGTTATTCCACGTTGAGAGAAACATGTGACAGGTGAGCTCTTCACAGGAAAATTGGGAAATCTACTCGTGCTACCCTGCATGGAAATGATTTTTTTAATTATATAAAATAGTAAGTTGAAAGTACTATTTATAAATTAAAATCTCTAAATGTTTAGAGAGATATTTAGAGATAATTTTGGGATATTACCTCTGACTTTGTAAGCACTTCAAGTCACTTTAAAATTTAATTGAATTTCACTGAATTACTAAGTCAGAAATGACTCTAAGGCGATATTGACCTAAACTAGTTATTATAGAAGAACCACAGTTTATCTCATGTTCAAATTGAACATTTTAACTCCTATGAGCTCCTCTTTTCTTTTCTTTTCTTTTCTTTTTCTTTTTCATTTTCTTTTGAGAGGAAGTCTTGCTCTGTTGCCCAGGCTGGAGTGCACTGGTGTGATCTCGGCTTACTGCAACCTCAGCTTTCCCGGTTCAAGTGATTTTCTCCTGCCTCAGCCTCCTGAGTAGCTGGGACTACAGGCACGGGCCACCACGCCCAGCTAATTTTTTTTTTTTTTTTTTTTTTTTAGTAGAGACGGGGTTTCTCCATCTTGACTAGGCTGGACTTGATCTCCTGACCTTGTAATCCATCTTCCTCGGCCTCCCAAAGTGCTGGGATTACAGGCGTAAGCCACCATGCCTGGCCTCCTCTTTTCTTTCTAAAGGTCTGTAAATGAGGGCTGTGAGTTTGAGGACTTTTCTGTAGTATAGTGGTTGGTGGAAAACCAAGCTTTGGTGCTTGGAACCTAAATACAAATTTTCTGGTATTAAGAATACTTTATTTTTAAAACTTTTCCCAACTGCTACAGTAAACTGATATTTGTATCCAATATGTGTTTATTGTAAATAAACACATATAAACATATAAATATTCATAAGCAATTCTATTGTTTTATACATATAACAATTTTATTGTTATATAAATATAAATACATATATGTTTATTTACACACCTTTACTCTCTATAGTTAATATATATATATAAACTATAAACTGATATATATCAATTTACTATATATTAGTATTTACATGTGTATAAATATTGGTTTATCATAGCAATGTATCTATCTATCTACTTGTGTTACTTGTCTTTATACATTTTTCAAATGCGGAAAGAGAAGGATAAGAAAAAGTGTATAGTAGCAGGCAAATCAGGCCTAAAATTCTTGGTATTCTCAGTATTTAGGTTTTAGTAAATTAATAACTAACCTGCCTTTCAGTTTAACACCTTCTTGTAAACAAAGCTAAAATTTATATTCGAGTGTTTGACCTAGTTGTATTTGGCTGGAGTAGAGAGGTGTGACTGCTAAGGATTACCCTAAAAGTCTTAGGCATTTCTGACGCTAGTTTGTGACTAACCAAACTTTGATGTCTTGATCTTATCAAATGAGGAATACAAGGTATTAATATGGCTGAAGATGGATGTTGTATATGTGAGAATTCATTATAGTAATTTCTATATTTGTATCCATATTTGAAAATATTGGTAATGCAATATTAACAAAAGAAACATGGCCCAGGAATATTGATGGACATAAGGATAAACTGAAACTGAAACACGACATCTCGCTCTGTTGACATAAAAACATACCCCGATATATAAACCCTTTCCTCAGAGTATATCCTTATCATTCCCTTTCAACCCAGAAACTTTTTCCAAACAAATGGAGTTCAATTTCTCCCACCACTAAATACTTTGATAATATCAGAATTGAGAGATTTTGGCAACTATGAAGAATTTTGATCTTTCAAAGAGTATTCACCCTCGCCTTGTCAATTTCAGCATGGGAACGCTGTATTTCTCAGACTTTTACATAATGTGGTTTTATGTGTGTATACAAGTGACTTTTTAATGTTAGATGTTCAGCTATCAGAATTTCTATTAATTAAAATAGTTCTATCCTGGCTCTGAAAGATCTTGGATGAATTAACATGGGGATCATTTATGTAGACAATATTCATTATTCTTATTTAGAAAGCCATATTGCTGATGGCCGTGAAAGGGTTTTATTTTGTTTCTGAATTTTCAGTTGGTAACTAAATAAAAAACCCATTTTCAATAACTGCCAGTAAATAGCTCACATATTTCTATGCTTCATTTTCTTCAGCTAGCCTCTAAAGTTTAAGTGTGATAAAGTTACAGAATAATCTTCTCTTGCAAAGGGCATCAGTAGACACCTAGTTTGTATTTTCTTATCACTTCATGTTTCTCACTACAGCATTGTCTTTATCTTCTTATCTCTAGTTATAAACTCCTTCATTAAAACATGAAGGGAATTGTACTAGTAAACATGATGAATTGAGAAATGTCTTTGAAATCTGTAGTTTAGTGAATAACTCCAGCAGCAGGCAAACACTTTGTAATAAATTTGAAAATACTTTAACTGTGGAACATATTACCATCTGCTTTCAGTGTGGTTTTTTTTTTTTTAAGGCTTGGAATCTATAAGGTTTTAAAATAGAAAAGAAGAATGTCACAGAAAAGAATTTTTGGCAGTCCCAGTGGTAATCCCTGTACTGTGTTTAGTGCCACATGTTGAAAGACATGAATGCCAAACTGCCTATTGTGGCAAGATGTACATTTTTCCTGTTTGTTGGAGTCCCCCTTAGAATCAATACTATTTTTTCTTTACCAGAATGGGGAACAGATCCAATTTACTAAAACACAGAATGAATTTGGAACAGTAATATATTTTGAAGATATGAAATACCTAGTTCAATATTTCTTGATGAACACATTAGTAAATTGATTCACAAGCCTAATTACCCTGCCATTTAAGATCTTTCAACATATAGTGATTCTGGCCCAAGAAGCAAGTGACCATTTTTCATATTGGACACAATATAGTGACATTAATTTTGCCATCTCTCCATCAGCGCATTAATTCTGTCAGATCTATTATTAAGGTTTATAAATAGAAGCCTCAAAATTTTGGGTAAAAAATATGTAATCTAAAAAATACATTATAAATTACATCCAACTTTTGGGTTAGAGGCAAAATGCCTGGAAAACTCTTAATTAAAATTTAAAAATGTGATTATACTCTTAGAAAATAATTTTTATTAATTCAAGGAAAATATCTTCTTATAAATTCTAAATGTTGGCATTGATCTCTGGGAAAAATGTAAGAAACAACATGAAGAAAAACAAAATAATTATTTTCACATAATTTTCTAATAAATATAAAGAGAGGGATAGCAGCAACTTTAGACCAAACAGGATACCAAAATCTAAAACTATAAAATAAGAGCATCCTATGAAGTCAAAGTAATGTATACCTAATTGCTTTAAGTTAAAATAATACTCAACATCTTTTAGAATTCTCAATCTTGGGAGATAAACATGTTCAGGTTTGTAATATTCATTTTATGATATTTCTACATACCACTAGAGGCCACACAACTCCAAAAATGAATGAATGATTACGTGGCCTGCTAATCAAAGCCCGAAAGAGGATAGAGAGCTAAGCGGAAAAATTTGTCATTGTCTGTATAGCAAGACTTTATATCACGGGCCTTTCCCTGGAAGAGTTTAGATTGTCCTTGTGACGCCACTAGGACTTGCAGACTTTTTACTGCCCTCTTTATCTGCAGCACATTCTTACTCTACCACCAGAATATATGAGATGTGTTTGCATTCACAGCACATGAACACTTGAACGAAATATACCTCTGAACTTTCTGAATTCTCTAATAGAAAGTTGTTAGAAAAAGATATACAGTTTTATAATTTAGAATGCCAAACATTTGCTTTCTTTCCTGTTAGAGAGAATTTTTAAATAACAATGTTTATTTTTGTAACAAAATTATGGCATTTTCTGTGTCAAACTTTACATGATATCACACACAATTTTATAATAATTTGGTAAACATCCATGGAAATGAGCTGCCTCCTCCTTCTACAAGCCCTCCTCCTCCCAGATGATCTGAGAATAGGCGTGGGAATACATCTTTCATGGCCGGTAAACAGACCAGTCTTCTGGATCTCTTCTTACATCCTAAGTAAAATTAGATGTAGTATTTTCAGCCTGGTTTCTAAATGTTTTGTCTACCAGCCTGCAGCTTGTCACCTTAAGCAGACTTAACCAATTAGTTTACTTCTCTGGTTCTTGGCTAGACTTGAATCAGGTGAAGCTTTAATACCATCTCAGCAAAAATTTAAACTATGACCTTTATGGTGAGTAAGTATTGTCCAGGCTCTGGAAATTTATTTTGTGAAAAACTGGTAGCACCTGTGCTAAGTTTTATGGAAGACATCATAATGTTAGCGAGCATTTCACTAAGTGCCTTTACTCTGGGGACCTCTGCTTTCCTGATGAGGAAACACAATTTTCATTCTTTTTCACCTAAAGAAAGTGTGAGACAGAGAGGTTAAATGGCATTGTGATAGCAAACTAATATCTAAGGTAAAAGGTCCCATGATTTTTACACTGTAACCTTTTACACCAATTTATAAAATATATTATTTTAGAATTAATAGATCAAAGTCCTAAAGGCTTTCTCTAATATTCAGAACAATGTAGAGATTGCTCAGGGGATACAAAAACATCTAAAGGACAGTTATTTCTTCCAAAAAGCTAACAATCTAGATATAAAGCTACAAATAAAACTTCAATAATAATCCAACTATATCTGTTTGCAGTAATACATCAGAAAGAGTTAAAATAAAAGGCTGGTCAAGGTTATGAGGTTATCACTAGAAAAATAAGTAAACAGAGTGAATTCTTCTTAAAGAATAATTCAAAGCATAAAATATTAAACCAAAAAAGGAATGTTTACCTGATATCAATAAAAGTGAATACAATCTTCAATGAAGCTGAAAAATTATTAATATTTTTCCTTGAAACAAGATAGCTTCATGACACATAAAAATAATGCAAGCAATGAAACACAAAGAGTTTGGTGGGATTCTTTAAAGCATCATCAATATTTTAAAAACGAAAGGAATTTTAAAAAGAGGTATATTGATTATTTTTGTCAAATAGATAATTTTTTAAAGTAAGTATGTTTGTATATGTCTATACAAAGCCATCAAATATATCTATATTATATTTACAGAAAAAATTTATCTATCACCAAATAATGGTAGAGAAAATAATCAATAAATCCCAAAATATAGATGTCTTTGTTTCAACAATATTAAAAATAACTGTAAATTAATAAAAGCTTTAAATAATTCTAATCCTTAGTATTCACAAAAATTACCATGCAGAATAACCCTTACATGAAGATTTATATAACTGGAGAGATATATAATATTCATGCGTAGCCATGCTAAATATTTTAAATGTGTCAAACTACCTAAATCTAGACTCGAACTATCTCAAACAAGCGTCTTGAAACAATAAACTGTTTCTAAAACATACATGCAAGTACAAAGGAACAAAAACACAAAACTTCTAAAGAAAAAGAAAAGAGGGAAGAAAAGCAGATAAGCCTTTTATAAATCCAAAACGTTAAGACTGTGTTGGGGTCATTCAAAGATAGGCAATCACCAATAGAAGCAATAGGAATTACGAAATAGACCTCATTCTTACGAGAAACTTTGCTTTATGACAGATATGGCATGGCAGGTTTTGGGCCAAAGAAGTGACTGTTCCCTAAAAAGAGTTGGAAAATGTGGCTTTCATTAACTAGAAGCAAGGCAGCAACCATACAAATGTGACTATATAAAAATTAAGAACTTTAGGTCATGAAAATGCATTTCGGAGAAAGTGAAAAGAGAAAACATAAACGTACATAAAATAGTTGCAACAAATGTAGACAACAAAGCATTCATTTCAAAATCTATGAGAACTCTCATGGAACAATCAGAAAACAAGTAAAAAGAATAGAAATCATATTCTAACATAATCAGGTATTTTGTAAGAAAAGTAATACAAATGGCCAATAAAGATAGGAAGATGCCCTGAACTCATTAGTAAGAATAAAAGTGTAATGCAAGATAGCTATGCAATACTATTTCAGTCCCATTCAATAGGCAGAAATTAAATCTGACTATACTGAATTTTACAGATGATGTGGACCACAGAGGTCAATTATGCTGGCAGGAGCATAAATTGCAACAATCAGCATGGAAAACAATTTGGCATTGTCTTGTAAAAATGAGCTTTTGCTTCCCCTATAACCCTAATAGTTTAACTCCTAAGTATTTATCCAAGAGAAACTCTTTCAGAAGTCTACAAGAAACATGTACAATTAAGGTTCAGAAAAATATCTTTTTGAGGGGAGAAAACTTACAACGTCATGAATCCCATGAATATGATAAATACATTGCATTACGGTCATGCAATAGAATATGCATCAGGAAACATAATGAATGAATTACAGTTATGTGTAATGACATTGACAATCTTATAATAGGATTGGATGGAAGGTCACATGCAGTATGATCACCTTCATATAAAGTTTGAAAATAGGTAATATGTAAAACTACGTTGTTCAGTTGCATGTAAATAAAAACACAGATGCACACACACATATTGAGAAGAAGGAGAGTTGAATCGAAAAGGAGCACATAGAAGAAAATCCCACATAAGTTAATGGTGATCGTTTTATTATTGTGTCACATGCTGAGTTCTCATATGTTCACTAAATTCTTAAAAATAAATAAAAAAGGCTTTTACATACATACCACAAGGGTATATAACACCTTGATTTTTTAAGTTACAGACATTAATTCCCATCAATAGTTGAATTGATGAGCAAGCATTTTCTCTCTCTCTCCATTCTGTTAATTCTAAGATGTGTGTTTCACATGCAACAAGTAAAGTCTCTATATTATTCTGCTCAAAACTATATTACCTTTCATTTGTTCTTTTTCATAAGAAGAAATGTGGCTTTATCACCATTCAAACTCATGAAGTACTCTTTTGGATACTTATTCTTTTTTTTTCTTTTTTTAAAAATTGCATTTTAGGTTTTGGGGTACATGTGAAGAACATGCAAAACTGTTGCATAGGTACACACATGGCAGTGTGATTTGCTGCCTTCCTCCACATCACCTGTATCTGGCATTTCTCCCCATGCTATCTCTCCCCAACTCCCCACCCCCCACTGTCCCTCCCCTATTCCCCCCCGACAGACCCCAGTGTATGATGCTCCCCTCCCTGTGTCCATGTGTTCTCATTGTTCAACACCCGCCTATGA
>PVKV010032279.1:0-20020 GCA_004027835.1 Alouatta palliata
AAAAAAAAAAAAAAAAAAGTAGTAAATATATATTTTATAGTCTGTGGCTGATAAGTACAAAATCTAAGTTTTTTTAGGCCTGTTTCTGCTGTTTTTCTGCTGGTTCATTCAAATAATATATTGATTTTATGTATGCCTTGTTCTATTTCAATGTAGGCTAACAATTGTATTTTAATACTTGTTAATAAGAATAACTCAAGGTACAGGTAGAAGGTACCCTCACCAGAGATTTTTGTTTGCTTCTGCCAGGCACCAGGGAGCCTTAACAATTTGGGACCATGTTAATCTAAGTTCCTGGCATGATATTCCCTGGACCACTCATAAACTGGATTGCAAGTTTGTGGAAGGGAAAGCCCAGTTCCCCTATACGCTGAAGATGTAGCCATTTTGGGTCCAATCTTATTGGGGTTTATCAGAATCTCCACATTGATAAGCTACTGGGCTTTGACTTCCGTCCCCCTCACCCTGTGATACTAGCAAAACCGCTACTCAATTTCACAAGTATTTCTTTATTATTGTCAAAAGACTTCAGGGCAAAAGTAGCTGTCAACTCTAGACTTATCTCTTTGAGATATTGCTTTCTCTTTGATTTTGATAAGTAATTCCAATTTTGCTACTTTCAAGATGATTTTTAAATGTTTCTCAGCTGGGAGCCATCAATAGGAACTACACAATTATCAGAAGCAGAGGTTGCTCTGTTTTTCTTTTCAATTTATCTCTACTCAAGTCAAACTGATTCATGCCCTGTTACCTGAAATGTAATCTGTATATTCCCAACTACCAGTCTTTTCTTATGCTATATCTTATAATTAGCTCCATTGTCTTTGTTTTTCCATTTAAACCACTCACCTGCATTACATTTGTCTATTGTAATATTACCCACACATTAGGTCTGATTCATTCTCACCTCCTCTATATAGTCTTCCTTTGCCACCTCAAATTACAATGATTTATCCTCTCAACTATTATGAGAACACTTTCCTATCCTACTCCTTTGTGACATGTCACACCATGCCTTTTGGCTACTGCGTTTCGTTGATGCCATTTCGTTTCCAAGATGCCATTCTGATTTCAGAAAAGTTAACATGAGAAAATGTACATAATTGATGAAATATGGTTTTATGTAAATTGCATCATTTCTTACGTGCATGTCTAGATTGTAAACTGCTCAAAATCAGAGCCTGTGTTGTAGGCTTTTCTATAACCCTTTACAATACATGTCACATGCCAGCATCCAAATATATATATATTACTTGGCTGATTGGTTCTTCCTGTATTTTCACTGGAAAGTTTAAAATTGTGGTTCTAGAATAATCTTTCATATTTCTTTAGTGTTTTCTTAAACAGTCAGAAAATGATGGAGGAAAGAAAGGAGCTCTTTTTTAAATCTTGTAAAATATCAAAAAATATTATAATTTACAGCATTTGTATAGCCTATCTTTTAAATTAAATTTTTAATTTTGAGATAATTATAGATTCACATGCAGTTATAAAAATACAGAAGTATGCCAGGTACAGGCATATTTTATTTCATTGTGCTTCACAGATACTGCACTTTTTACAAATTGAAGTTTCGTGACAACCCTGCATCCAGTGCCATTTTTCCAACAGTGTATGCTCACTTCATGTCTCTGTGTCACATTTGGGTAATTCTCACAATATTTTAGATTTTTTCAGTATTATTATATCTGTTATGGTGATCTGTGATCAGTGACCTTTGGTGTCAAACTACTGTAATTGTACTGGGGCCTTACAAACCACACCCATGTAAGATAGCAAACTTAATGGATAAATGTGTATGTTCTGACTGCTTCACTGACCAGGCCGTCTCCATCTCTCTCCCTCTTCTTGGGCCTATTTTCTGAGATACAGCAGTATTGAAATTAGGCTCATTGATAACCCTACAATGTCCTCTAAACATTCAAGTGAAAAGAAGAGCCACTAGTCTCTCAATTTAAATCAAAAACTAGAAATGATTGAGCTTAGTGAGGAATGCTTGTTGAAAACTGAGATAAACTGAAAGCTAGGCCTCTTGCACCACTTAGCCAAGTTGCGAATGCAAAGAAAAAAGTTCCCAAAGGAAATTAAAAGTTCTACTCTTGTGAACACACACATGATAAGAAAACAAAACAGTGTTATGCTGAGAAAGAGAAAGTTTTAGTGGGCTAAAGAGAGGATCAAGCCAGCTACAACCTTCCCTTAGGCTAAAGCCAAATCCAGAGCAAGGGCCTAACTCTCTTCAGTTGTATGAAGGTTAAGAGAGGTAAAGAAGATACAGAAGAAAAGTTTGAAGCTAGCATAGGTTGGTTAATGAGTTTTAAGGAAAGAAGTCATCTCCATTACATTGAAGTGCAAGGTGAAGTAGCAAGTGTTAAATGTAGAAGTTGTAGCAAGTTATTCAGAAGATTTAGCTAAAGTGATTTATGAAGATGGCTACACTTAAACAACAGATTTTCAATGTTGATTAAACAGGCTTCTGTTGGAAGTAGATGTTATCTAGGATTGTTATAGCTAGAGAGGAGAAATCAATGCCTTGCCTCAAAGCTTCAGAGGACAAGCTGAGTTTCTTGTTAGGTGCTAACCTAGCCTGTGGTTTTAAGTTGAAACCAATGCTCATTTACCATTCCAAAAATCCTACAGTCCTTAAGAATTATGCTAAACCTACTCTCCCTGTGCTCTATAAATGGGACAACAAAGCCTGGATGACAGCACATCTTTTTACAGCATGGTTTATTGAATATTTTAAGTCCACTGGTGAGAACTATTGCTTAGAAAAAGAGATTCCTTTCAAAATATTACTGTACATTAATGATACACCTACTCACCCAAGAGCTCTGATGGAGACATACAGGGAGATTAATGTTGTTTCCATGTTTTGCTAACACAATATCCATTCTGCAGCCCACGGATCAAGGAGTAATTTTGACTTTTAAACCTTATAATTTAAGAGATACATTTCATAAGGCTGTAGCTCCTACAGATAATGACTCCTCTGATGGATCTGGGAAAGTAAATTGAAAACTTTCTGAAAAAGATGAACCAATCCAGATGCCTTTAAGAACATTGGTGATTCATGGGAGGAGCTAAAAATATCAGCATCTATAGGGGTTTGGAATAAGTCGATTCCAACCCTCATAAATGACTTTGAGAGATTCAAAACTTTGGTGGAGCAACTACAGATGTAGAAATATCAAGTGGAATAGAATTAGAAGTAGGCCCTGAAAATGTGACTGAATTGTTGCAAACTCATAATAAAAATTTAATGGGCTGGGGGCCATGGCTTATGTCTGTAATCCCAGCACTTTGGGAGGCCGAGGTGGGCAGATCACGAGGTCAAGAGATCGAGACCATCCTGGCCAACATGGTGAAACCCCGTCTCTACTAAAAAATACAAAAATTAGCTGGGCGTGGTGGTGTGCACCTGTAGTCCCAGCTACTTGGGAGGCTGAGGCAGGAGAATTGCTTGAACCCAGGAGGCGGAGATTGCAGTGAGCCGAGATTGTGCCACGGCACTCCAGGCTTTGCCTGGCTACAGAGCAAGACTCTGTCTCAAAAAAAAAAAATTTTAATGAATGAGAAGTTGCTTCTTACAGATGAACAGAGAAACTGATTATTTGAGATGGATTCTACTCCTGGTGACGATGCTGTGGACATTTTTGAAATAACAACAATTGATTGATTGAGACAGGGTCTTACTTTGTTACGCAGGCTGGAGTGCAGTGGTGTGATCTTGGCTCACTGCAACCTCTGCCTTCCAGATTCAAGTGATTCTCTCACCCAGGTAGTTGGGACTGCAGGTGTGCACCACCATGACTGGTTAATTTTTGTAGTTTTAGTAGAGACAGGGTTTCACCATTTTGGCCAGGCTGGTCTCAAACTCCTGAGCTCAGGTGATCTGCCCGCCTCAGCCTTCCAAAGTGCTGAGATTACAAGCATGAGCAACCACACCTGACCAATAATGAATGATTTAGAATATTATATAAACTTAGTTCATAAAGCAGTGGCAGGGTTTGAGAGGATGGACTCCCATTTGGACAGAAATTCTATTGTGGGTAAAATGCAATCAAACATCATTGCATGCTACATAAAAATCTTTTGTGAAAGTAAGGGTACATCAACGTGGCAAACTTCATGGTTCTGTTATTTTTAGAAATAACAGCTGGGTGTCCAGGTGCAAACTGTAGTCTCAGCCTGAACAGTATAGGGAGAGCTCATCTAGAAAGAAAGAAAAATAAAGAAAGAAAGAAAGAAAGAAGAAAGAAAGAAAGGAAGAAAGAAAGAAAGAGAAGAAAGAAAGAAAAAAGAAAAGAGAGAAAGGAAAGAAGGAAAGAAGGAAGGAAGGGAAGGGAAAGAAGGGAGGGAGGGAGGGAGAGAGGGAGGGAAGGAGGGAAATAGCCACAGCCACGTAAACCTGCCTTCAGCAACTACTACCACCCTCATCAGTCAGCAGCCATCAACATCAAAGCAAGACTGCTCCTGAGCAAATGATTACAACTCACTGAAGGTTCAGATGATCATTAGCCTTTTTAGTATAAAGTATTTTTAATTAAGGTATTAAATTGTTCTGTAGATATTATGCTATTGCACATTTAATAGATTACAGTTAGTGGAAACATAACTTTTATATGCACTGGGAAACCGAAAAAAAAAATGTGACTTGTTTTATTGCAATATTCGCTTCAGTGTGGTGGTCTGGAACTGAATCTGCAATATCTCTGAGATACGTCTGTGCCTTTTCCCCAGTTTACCTTGATGGCAGTATCTTTTGAAGTATAGTAAAATATCACAACCAGGATATGACTATCAATACAGTAAAGATGCACAATAGTTCTGTCACCATAAGGATACATCATATTCCTTTTAATCACACCAGCATTTCTTCTGCCTACTCCCTTCCCTTAAACACTGGAAATCACTAATTTGTTTTCCATTTCAACACTTTTGTCATTTTAGTAATTTAAATAAATTATTGTAGTATGTAACCTTTTGTAGTTGTCTTTTTTCATTTAGCATAATTCTATAAAGATTCATTCAAGTTGTTATATGTATCAACTATTAATTCCTTTTTATTTATGGGCAGTACTCCATGGTATTGGTTTACCACAGCTTGTTTAACCACGCACCCATTGAAGGAAATCTAGGTTGTTTTCAGCATTTAGCTATTACAAGTAAAGCTGCTATGAACATTCATGTACAGGTTTTGTGTGAATGTAAGTTTTCACTTCTCAGGGATAGATGTCCAAAAATGCAATTGCTGAGTTGTATGGTAATTGCATGTCTAGTTTTTAAAGAAACTGTCAAATTGTTTTACAAAGTAGCCCTATCATTTCACATTCTCACCAGCAATGTATGTTTGATCCACTTTCTCTGAATCCTTACTAGCATTTGGTGCTATCATTATTTTGTTTTGTTTTAACTATTCTCCTAGAAGCACTGATACCTCATTATGGTTTTCATTTGCATTTCCATAATGACTAAATTATTTTGACTATTATCTTTTTTTATTGTAATTTAGTAGGTTCTGGGATACATGTGCAGATCATGCAGGATTGTTGCATAGGTACACACATGACTATTATCTTTTAATGTGCTTATTTTCTATCTGTATATAGTCTTTGGTGAAATGTCTGTGCAAGCCCTTTGTCTAATTTCTAATTGTATTTTCCCCCTACTGCTAGGTTTTAATGATTCTTATGTTCTAAAAACAAGTAATTTGTCAGGTTTCTGGCTTACAAGTATTTCCCCCAAGTCTATACCTTGTCTTTTAATCCTCTGCACAACTCAATAGGCTCTTTCACAAACGAAAATCTTAATTTGGATGAGGTGCAATTTATCAATTTTTGCTTTAATGTATTGTACTTTTGGTATTTAGTCTAAGAACTCTTTACCTAGCTCTAGACACTGAAGGTTTTTCTTAAAATTTTTAGATTTTTACAGTTCACATTTAATTATGTAATCTATTTTGAGATACTATTTGTACAACGTGTGAGACTTAGGTCAATTTATTTTTGCTATGAATGTCCATTTTCTATAACGCTGTTTGTTGAAGATGTCTGTCCTCTATTGGACTGCTTTTTTTTTTTTTTTTTGGCATCTTTGTCAAAAGTCAGTTGGGCATATATGTGTGGGTTTACATCTGGGTATTCTATTCTATTCTATTCTATTATTTATTTTTGTGTCTATCACTAAACCAATACCATATAGT
The DNA here is from genome assembly GCA_004027835.1 of Alouatta palliata. Taxonomy (NCBI): domain Eukaryota; kingdom Metazoa; phylum Chordata; class Mammalia; order Primates; family Atelidae; genus Alouatta; species Alouatta palliata. The sequence goes on from PVKV010032279.1 coordinate 6,206, forward strand.
CTTGATTAGTATGACTGTCACCAACAAAGCTGGTCCCTAAAGATGGAATATTTCCCTGTTCAGTATCACAGCAACAATACATGAAACCAAAAATGAGTGTCAAGGAGTACAGGCTTTATTTGAAAGCCATGGAATTGAGAAGTGGGAGCATGACAAACAAATCAACTTCTCCACTAGTGTGGGGCTCAGGAGTTTAAAACATAGGTTTTATTTAATGAAGGGTTTGGACATTAAAAGCAAGGAGAGGAATATTCATGTCTTTTCTGGAAATGGGCAGTGAACTTTACAGAATGGGAGTGCTGCTTTCCATTTTGTTCTTTTATGGCTTCTTAGAGTTATTGTCATAGAGATTGTCAACTGTCATGGCGCTAGTGGGAGTGTCATTTAGCATGGAAATGAGATTATCATGAAGCCTGAGGTATTTTTGAAGTAATTTGGTTGGCTATCTTGGTTCAAACCAGTCTCAGCTGGTCCAGTTGCAAAGGGAACTTTATCACAGGCAATCTATTACTTAAAGATAAGGAGAGTTAGGGCAGGGTAGAAATTCCGCTATGTCAAGTAGACATTACACAGGGTAACATGACTGTATAAGCCTTGAAATCAGATAAAGTTATTTTTCCACTTTATTTTTGTTTTTCAAAATTGTTTTATCTCTTCCAGTGTCTTTGCTTTTTCATATGCTATGGTCTGAATGTGTGTACCCACACTCCAAAAACCTAACCCCAAAGATATTGATAAGCAAGTAAGGCTTTTGGGAGGTGATTAGGTAATGAGGGCAGAATCCTCCTGAATGAGATTAGTGCCATATAAAAGAGGACTAAAGAATCTTATTTACTTCTCCACTATGTGAGGACACAGCAAGAAGGCACCATTTTTAAAGTAGAGAGCAAGGCCTCATCAGACACTGAATGTACTAGAGCCTTGACCTTAGACTCCCCACCTCCAGAACTGTGAGAAGTAAATTTCTGTTATTTATAAATTACCTAGTCTAAAGTATGTGTTTATAGCAGCCTGAAAGGACTAAGACAGCATATTCATTTAGAATAATCTTGTCTATAACTGAAAAACAATCTTGCTGAGATTTGATATAAATTTATTATACACATCAATTTGGGAAAAATAGATACCTTTATTTTGCTCAGTCTTCCAATCCAATAACACAGCATTTATCCACATTTACTTAGATCTTTTAAATTTTGTTAGTTGTTAGTACTGTACATGTATTTTACATTTATTCTTAAGTAATTTATTTTTGAATGATTAATTGTACTATATTTAAAATTTCAGTGGCCACATATGTATCCATTGTGAGAATATAGAAATATGATTGATTTTTATATGTTTATTTTATATACTTTGCCCATGCTGAACTCATTTATTAGTTCTAGGAGATTTTTATAGATTCCTTGGATTGTCTCCTGAAATCATCAAGAGATCCACAAATATAGTTTTATTTTTTTCCTTTCTAATTTGTACTTTTAAATTTCATTTTCTTTCCTTATTGCTTTGGCTAGAATATTCAGTACTATGTCAAATAAGAGTGCTGAGAGTAGACATTCGTGTTTTGTTCCTACCTTAAAGAGAAAGCATTCAATATTTCACCATTAAGTAAGATTAGCTTTAGTTTTAATATGGATACTCTTTATGAAGTGGAGAAAATTTTCTTCTATTTCTATTTTTTCTGAGAGTTATTGTTTTAATCATGAATGAATGTTGAATTTGGGTTAATAATTTTTCTGCATTGATTGCCTGATATAATAATGAGATTTTTCTGTTTTAGACTGGTAATATGATGTATTAAACTAATTGATTTTCAAATATTAAACCAAACTTAGATATCTGTAATAAACTCCATTTGATCATGTTATATAATCATTTTGCATATTGATGAGTTTTATTACTAACATTTTGCATTTTTTTCTGCAATTTGACAGAGAAAAGATACCTTCAACAAATGGTCTATATTCATAAGAAATACTGACCTCTAATTTTCTCATTTTGTACTGACTGTCTCATTTTGATATTAAGGTAATACTAGCTTCATAAAATTAATTCTCTCTTCTTCTTTTATATTTTCTGGAAAAGATTATGTAAAATTGGCAATAATTCTTCTTCAAAAGTTTGATAGAATTCTCCAGTGAAATCACATGGGCCTGGAAACTTGGAGGAGGTATTTTAAATAAAGAATTTAATTTCTTTTGTAGATATAGGGCTATTAAAAGTATCTACTGTTGATCCTTAAAAAACACGAGTTTGAACTGCATAGGTCCACTTATATGAGGATTTTTTTTCAGGCAAATGCAGATTGAAAATGCAGTATTCATGGGATACAAAACCCACATACACAAAGGGATAGATTTTTTTATATGTATATTCCACAAGGCTTGAGTATGCATGGATTTTCGTATATATAAGGAATCATATAACCAATGCCCCACATATATGGAGGGACAACTGTATTTGCAGTGAGTTGTGGCAATTTGTGTTTTTTTAATGAATTAATTTCAATTGATTTCATTGAAATTGTTAAATTTATATTTGTAGAGCTGTTTGTAGTACTCTTTTTTTTTTTTTTTTTTGATGTCTGCAGGTTCTGTAGTGATATCCTTGGTTTAATTTCTATATTGTAATTGTGTCTTCTTTCTTTCTTTTGTTGGTCTTGTTAGTAGTTTGTGAAATTTATTTTTTTCAAAGAACCAAATCTTTAAGTGACATTTTCTTGTCAATTTCATTGATTCCTGCTTTTGTCTTTATTATGTGTGCTTCTGCTTCCTTTGGGTTTATTGTCTCTTCTTAATTTCTTCAGGTGAGAGCTTAAATTATTGATTTGAGATTTTTTCTTTTTTCTAATGTTATTACTTAGTGCTATAATATTCCTCTCAGCACTACTTAAGCTGTAGCTCACAAAATTTGATATATCATTTTTATTTCATTATGTACTTTTGTTTTTTTCCTCTAATCACATGACAGATTATTCAATATATTTTTCTGTTTCACTTGAGTCAAAACTTACTTTACGATCCATGGATTATTTAAAAGTGTGTTGTGTAATTTATAAGTATTTGGATGTTTTCCTGTTATCCTTCTGTTATTGATTCATAGTGTGATTCCACTGTCTCAGTGAAAATACTTTGTGTGACCTCAATTTTTTAAATTTGTTGAGAAGTTTTTATGGCCTAGGATGTGTTCTACTTTAGTATATCTTCTGTGAGCAGTTGAAGAATATATATTCAGCTGTTAGGTGGACTGTTTCTTAAATGTCGATTAGATCTTGTTTGATGTTTTTAAATTCTATATGTTTTCTGATTTTCTGTCTAGTCATTCTATCAATTTTGTAGTGATGAATGTTTAAATTTCCAACAATAATTGTGAAATTAACTATTTCCTTTAGTCCTGTCAGTCTTTACTTCACACATTTTTCAGCTATGTTGTTTGCTGCATATACATTAAGAATCGCTGTCTTGTTGGTGGATTGACCCTTTATTTATTATATAATGTCCCTTTCTGCTTCTGGTAATTTTCTTTGCCCTGTTTATTCTAGTTAGCAGTTCCTGTAACCATTTATCAATGTTGTTAGCTTCCTTACACTGGGTTAGAACCTGCTACCTTCGCTCATAGGAGTTTGTTATTACCTATCTTCTGAAGTCTACTTCTGTCAGTACGTCAATCTCATTCTTCATCCAGTATTGGGCCCTTGCTGGAGAGGAGTTGCAATCATTTGGAGGAAAAAGGGCATTCTGGTTTTTGGAATTTTCAGCATTTTTGCACTTTTTTCCCCTCATCTTTGTGGATTTATCTACCTTTGAACTTCGAGGCTGGTGACATTTGGATGGAGCTTTTGTATGGAGGTCCTTTATGTTGATGGTATTGCTTTCTGTTTGTTAGTTTTTCTTTTAATAGTCAGGCCCCTCTTCTGCAGGTCTGCTGCAGTTTGCTGGAGGGCCACTCCAAACCCTGTTCACCTGGGTATCACCAGTGGAAGCTGTAAAACAGCAAAGATTGCTGCCTGCTCCTTCCTCTGGAAGCTTCATACAAGAGGGGCACAGGCCTGATGCCAGCCAGAGCTCTCCTGGGTCTGTTGACGCCTGTTGTGAGGTTTCTCCCAGTCAGGAGGCATGGGGGTCAGGGAACCACTTGAGGAGGCAGTCTGCCCTTAACAGACCTGGAGGATTTTGCTCAGAGAATCCCTCTCATAGGGATCATCTGCTCTCTTCAGAGTCATCAGGCAGAAACAATTAAATGCACTAAATCTGCTCCCATAGCCATCCCTTCCCCTAGGTGCTCTGTTTCAGGGAGATGGGGGTATTGTCTGTAAGCCCCTTACTTGGGCTGTAACCTTTCCTTCAGAGATACCCTGCCTAGTCAGGAATCTAGAGAAGCAGTCTGGCCACAGCCACCTTGCTGTGCTGTGAATTTGCCTAGCCCACATCCCCCCGCCCCCTTAGCACTGTCAGGGGAAAACCGATTACTCAAGCCTCAATAATGACGGAAGCGCTTCCCCCCCACCAACCTCGCATGTCCAAGGTCAACTTCAGACTGCTGTGCTGGCAGCAAGAATTTCAAGCCAGTGGATCTCAGCTTTCTGGGCTCGGTGGGGGTTGGATCTACTGAGCTAGAGCACTTGGTTCCCAGGCTTCAGCCCCCTTTCCAGGGGAGTGAAGGGTTCTGTCTCACTGGGGTTTCAGGCACCACTGGAGTATGAAAAAAAACTCCTGCAGCTAGCTTTGTGTCTGCCCAAACAGCTGCCCAGTTTTGTGCTTAAAACCCAGAGCCTGGTGGTGGAGGCACACGAGGGAATCTCCTAATCTGCAGATTGCAAAAACTGTGGGAAAAGCATAATTACCTAGCTGGGTAGCACAGTCCCTCAGGGCTTTCCTTGGCTGGGGGAGGGAGGTCCCCAGCTTCTTGCATGTCCCAGGTGAAGTGACACCCCACCCTGCTTCTGCTCACCCTCTGTGAGTTGAACCCACTGCTCAACCAGTCCCAGTGAAATGAACTGGGTACCTCAGTTGGAAATGCAGAAATCACCCTCTTTCTCCATTGTTGTCACTGGGAGCTGCAGATCGGAGTTCTTCCTATTGGGCCATCTTGGCCCCTCCCAATATGATGGCTTTATAAGGGGCTTCTCCCTTGGCTTGGCACTCATTCGCTCCTTTGCTGCTTTGTGAAGAGGTGCCTTCTGGAATAACTGTAAGTTTTCTGAGATTTCCCCAGTGATGTGAGACTGTAAGCCAATTAAACCTCTTCTCTTTATAAATTACCCAGTTTCAGCTATTTCTTCATAGCAGCATGAGAACAGAATAATACATCTTCTTTGGGTTAAATCTGCTTGGTGTTCTATAACCTTATTTTGTTTGGATATTGATATATCTCTCTAGGTTCTAGAAGTTCTCTGTTTTTATTCCTCCGAATAAACTTTCCACCCAAATCTCTTTGTCTACCTCCTTTATAAGGCCAATAACTCTTAGATTTGCTCCTTTAAGACTATTTTTCTTGATTCTATAAGCATGATTCATTGTTTTTAATTCTTTCATCTCCTCTGACTGTGTATTGTCAAATAGCCTGTCTTCAAGCTCAATAATATCTTTTTTCTGCTTGATCAATTCTGCTATTAAAGACTCTATTTCATTCTTCAGTACGCCAGTTGCATATTTCAGCTCCAGAATATCTTATTTTTAATTATTTCAGTATCTGTTAAATTTGTCTGCTAGAATTCTGAATTCCTTCTCCGTGTTATCTTGAATTTCTTTAAGTTTCCTCAACACAGATGTTTAACATTCTGCCTGAAAGTTCCCAGCATATCTGTTTCTGTAAGATTGGTCCCTGCTGGCTCTTTTAATTAATTTGGTGAGTTCATGTTTTCTTGGATCGTTGTGATACTTTAAAATGTTTGTCTGTGTCTGGACATTGAATTGTTAGTTATTTATTGTATTCTCAATCTGTGCTTGTTTGTATTCATCCTTCTTGGAAGACTTTCAAGATATTAAAAAGGACTTGGGTAATGTGATCTAAGCTGTATCTGCTTTAGGGTGCACCTAACCCCAGTAATACTGTGGTTCTTGCGGACATGTAGAGGTAACACCTCAATGATCTTGGACAATATCTAGGAGAATTATCTGGATTACCAGATAGAGACTCTCTTTTTCTTTCTTTACTTTCTCCCAAATAAACAAAGTCACTCTCTCTATTCTGAATCACCTTTATTCTGAGTCAATCCACCACCAGGTGATTTTTCTGCGTTAAGGCCAATAACTCTTAGATTTGCTCCTTTAAGACTATTTTTCTTGATTGTATAAGCATGATTGTTTTTTAGTCTTAAAAACGTAAGTTTTTAAGAATAAAACCTTATGTATTCACAGGGATACTTATGTCACTCCACCACCAGGTGACTATTCTGAGTCATCTGGTGGTGGAGTGACATAAGTATCCCTATGGCCACCACCACTAGGACTGAACCGAGTCAGACCTAAAGCCAGCATAGCACTGGATCTCACTCAAGGCCTGCTTTAACCACTGCCTGGCTCCTGCCTATATTCACTCAAGGCCCTAAGGCTCTACAATCAGCAGGTGGTAAAACCACCCAGGTGTATGTCCTTCCTTTCAGGGTGGTGAGTTTCCCCAAACTCTGGGTGAGTCCAGAGGTGCCATCTGAGAGTCAGGGACTAGAGCCAAATACCATAGAAGTCTACTGGGTGTTCTATTGTACTGCAGCTGAGGTGACACTCAAACCATGAGACACAGTCCTCTCCAGTCTTCTCTCACCTTTCCAAAAGCGGAGGAGTGTCTCCCCATGGCCACTGCCCCGACGAGTCCATGAGAAGTACTGCTGGACTATTGCTGATGTTTCTTTAGGCCCAAGGCTCCTCAGTCAGCTGTGGTAAATAGTGCCTGGCCTAAGACTTTACCCTTTATGGTGGTTGGCTCCCCTCTTGTCCAGGGCAGGTTCAGAAATGCTATCTAATAGTCAAGTCCTTGAATTGGAGAACTCAAGAGCCCACCAGGTTCTCCATCCCGCTGTGGTCGAGCTAGTATCTAAGGTGCAAGACAAAGTCCTTTTTACATTTCCTTCCAGTTTTCTCAAGCAGGATTCTTGACACATAGCCACCACAGCTGGAAATGTGCTGAGTCTCACCTTGAACCAGCATGTCTCAGAGTCTCAAACCAAAAGACACAGTCCTTGACATAGTACCTGGCCCAAGGCCCTTGTCGTAGTACCTGGGTATCACTGCTGGTTATTTGGGGTCGAAGGCTCTTTAATTATCAGGTGATGACTCCTGTCAAAACTTGGTCCTTTCCTCCAAGACACTGGCTTCCCTTCTGTCCCAGAATGTGTGTAGAAAAGTCAACCAGGACCTAGGGCCAGGAAAGTCGCTTCACAATTCCAATACATGCCCTATCCTGCTGTGGCTGAGCTGATAGCCAAGATGCAAGACAAAGTTTTCCCCACTTTTTCCTTTCCTCAAACAGAAGGAAAAGGTCTCTTTTGAAGCCATGAACTGTGAAGCCTAGTATGAGGTGAACAGTGTTGGCTGCACTCCCTCAGCTGTCTCAGTTGGTGTCTTAGTAGATCTCATGCTTTCCAGTCCACTGCCTCTGGGCCCAGTTCAGCATCATGACTCACCTCAAAATTATAGTCTCTGTGCCCTAGACTGCCTTTCAAGCTTATTTTGGGCCCCAGTGCACTTTATCCCATGGTGACGAGGCTTGTAGGAACTCAAGTTTCAACCGCTGGGCTCGGCCATTCCCCTCTGGCTATGGCTATTGTAAATGCTCCCTTGTGGCTGGGTGTTAGCTGAGTGTGGTCTAATTTTATTTTCAGCTGTAATAGGGCAGCACTGATTTCAATGTCTCACAACTGCTGTATTCTTCATCTACCTAGCACACAGTAACACTCTCTGCATCATGCTGCAGCTGCTGGAGGATGGGAGAGAGGTGGCATTGGTAATATAAGACTGTTTTCCTGTCTCTTTAGTGCCTCTTTTAGCAATATGAAGTTCAAAGCAGGTACTGTGAGCGCTCACTTGATTTTTTTATTCTTATAAAGGTGCTTTCTTTGTGTAGATAGTTGTTAAATTAGTGTACTTGTTGGGGAGGTCGCAATTAGCGGAGCCTTCTATTGCGACATCTTGCTCCACTCTCTCAGTACTTCATTTCTTAGTAGCTGAGTAATATGCCATTGTATGGATATGGACATTGTTATACTTCATTCATCACTTTATGAACATGTGTGTTGTTTACACCTTATGGTTACTGTGCATAATGGTGTTGTATAAATGTGTTTACAAATGTTTGAACATTCGTTTTTAGTTCTTTTGAGTATATATCTAGGAGTGGAAATGGTTTTTCATAGTAGCTGCACCTTTTTACATTTTTACCTGCAATGTATGTGGGGTCCAATGTCTCCACATATTCACAAACACTTGCTAGTCTCCTCCTCCTCCTCCTCCTCCTCCTCCTCCCCCTCTCTACCCTCCTTCCCCTCTTTCTCTTCTTTTTATTGTTGATGTTATTATTATTATTGTCATCCTAGTGTGGGTAAAGTGCTATCTCATTGTGCTTTTTTTTTTTGCATTTATTTAATAGACAATCATGCTGAGAAACCTCTTGTGTATTTGTGGGCTATTTGTAAATCTTCTTTGTAAAAATGTCTATTCAAGTCCTTTGACATGTTTTTATTGGGTTGTTTGTCATTATGTTGTATTATATCTTTTATATGGTCTGGATACTAGATTCCTATCAGATACATGATTTGTAAATATTTTTTTCCATTTTATGGGCTGTATTTTTATTTTCTTGGTTGTATTATTTGTATGCAAGTGTTTGTTAATTTTGATGAAGTCTAAGTTATCTGTTTTTTAAATTGCTTATGCTTTTAGTGTCATACCTAACAAACCATTGCCAAATCCAAGGCCCAAGATTTACCCGTATGATTTCTTCTAACAGTTTTGTGTTTTTAGCTCTTATATTCAGATCTTTTTTCTATGATGAATAAATTTGTGTATATAGTATGAGGTAAGAGTCCAGTTTCATCCCTTTGCATATGGCCATCAATTTGCCTAAACATAATTTGTCAAAGAGACAATTCTTTCCTCATTGAATGATCTTGGCACCCTTATTGAAGATCAATCAACCATAAATTTGAGGGTTTATTTCCATACTCTCTATTCTATTAATATATATGTCTATATTTATGCCAGTAATACACTGTTTTGATTACTATAGCTTTTAGTGAGTTTTGGAATTGGGGAGTGTGAGTTTTCTAATTTTGTTTTTCTCTAGGCTGTTTGGTTATTTGGGTCCCATTATAAATTTTGGTGTCAGCCTTTCCATTTCTACAAAAAAAAAAGGTTGTTGAGATATTTATAGATATTGCATTAAATCTGTAGGTTGCTTTGAAAAGTATTACTGTCTTTACAATATTAAATCTTCTAATCCATGAGCACAGGATGACTTATTTATTTAGGTCATCCTTAATTTCCTTCAGCAATATTTTGTAATTTTTACTGTATAAACTTTCTTTCTGCTTGGTTAAATTTATTTCTATGCATTTTATTATTTTGATGCTATTGTAAATTGAATTGTTTTATTAATTTTCTTTTCAGATTGTTCATTTTTACTGTATGGGAATAAAGCTAATTTTTGTGTGTTCTTGTACCTTATAACTTCAATGCATTCCCTTGTATTGTTTTTTAAATCTTCTATTTATTTGCTGACATCTTTGTTTTTGTAATGTCTTGAGGCTATTTTGTCATTTGTTTCAAGCATGATAACTTCCTTTTGATGCATACTTTTATGAAGCCCCTGTTACATTATTCTAATATCTCTCCTATACAGTGTTGATATCTATTCATTGTTTTATCCATTCAGTTAGATATCTTCTTGATTCTTATTGTCAGTGATTTTTGATTGAAATATGGATTTGGGATATTCTGTTATGAAACTCTGGTCCTATTTAAACCTGCTTCAGCTGGATTCCTCTAATACTGTTCCAGCAGAGGAAAGAGTAGTGCTACCTCATTAATGCCAGGTGGAAGTAGAAATCCAGTTTTCCTACTCAGCTTCCACTAATACCTAAGGGGTAGGGCTCTTGATGACTGCTGAGTGAGGGTGGAAGATCCTGTTCCGCACTAGGCCTATGGTGATACCTCCTTGGATGGGAATATTAGATGCTCCTCACTACTGCTCCAAATATGGCCTCCACTGACACCACCATATGGTGGTCTCACTACCGCTCTGTGGTGGGGAAAGTCTTGACACTCTTCTAGGCCTTTTATGACACCATCCTAATGCAGGGAGGGAGTGAGGCCTTATTATTGCCAGATGCCAAGTAGAAGTCCAGGTTTCCCACATGGTCTCCACTGATACTGAGGGGGCAAGAGTCAGTAAGGAGAATCATACTACTGTCCAGCAAGGATGAAGTCTAAGCTTGGTACTTCTCTGTAGTTGGCCTTCTCTGATAGCACCCCAGCAGGGTGTTTGGGGCAACTTATGCATACTCTGGCTATCATGGCCTTTGCTGGGTTATGCGGGTGTGTGTGTGTGTCCATGGTGTTTTCTATGTTGTTTGACTGGAATAGTGTTAATTAGTCTAAAAGTATTTCATCTTGCTAAGCTGCCTTTTTCCTGGTCCTTTGGCTAGAGAAAGCAGGATATTGCTGGGTTTTCTTTTTGTCTGGGTACATTGGCATATCGAGATTTCTGGCTCTTTTAGCATGAAGGAAAAAGAAAACCTAAGGAACTCACCACCATGTTGTCTTTTGGATCCTGAGGTTTTAAGTCAGTCAGCCCTCTCCTCTCTTTTTTTTCTATTTTGTATAATGTTCATATATAAAGTTGGAATTAGTGGAAGGGATAGAGGAAAGAACGTCTACCACAACTCACTAGAAACAGAAGTTCCTAAAGAGGTTTTAGAACTGTGGAGACTATTTCTTTTCCTTTCTTCTTTTTTTTTTTTTAATTGTACTTTAGGTTCTGGGGTACATGTGGAGATCATGCAGGATTGTTGCATAGGTACACACATGGAAGAGTGGTTTGCTGCCTCCATCCCCCCGTCACCTACATCTGGCATCTCCCCGACCTCCCCACCCCTGCCGCTGTCCCTCCCTTGACCCCCCCAAAAGACTCCATTGTGTGATGCTGCCCTCCCTGTGTCCATGTGTTCTCATTGTTCATCAGCCACCTATGAGTGAGAACATGCGGTGTTTGATTTTCTGTTCTTGTGTCACTTTGCTGAGAATTATGGTTTCTAGGCTCATCCATGTCTCTACAAAGAACACAAACTCATCATTTTTTGTGGCTGCATAGTATTCCATGGTATATGTGTGCCACATTTTCCTTTACCAGTCTATCATCGATGGGCATTTGGGTTGGTTCCAGGTCTTTGCTATTGTAAACAGTGCCACTATGAACATACATGTGCATGTGTCTTTATAATAGAATGATTTATAATCCTTTGGGTATATACCCACTAATGGGATTGCTGGGTCAAATGGAATTTCTATTTCTAGATCCTTGAGGAGGCACCACACTGTCTTCCACAATGGTTGAACTAGTTTACACTCCCACCAACAATGTAAAACTGTTCATATTTCTCCACATCCTCTCCAGCATCTGTCGTCTCCAGATTTTTTAATGATCGCCATTCTAACTGGCGCGAGGTGGTATCGCAATGTGGTTTTGATTTGCATTTCTCTAATTATCAGTGATGATGAGCATTTTTTCATGTTTGTTGGTGTTATATATGTCTTCTTTTGAAAAGTGTCTGTTCATATCCTTTGACCACTTTTGGATGGCTTTGTTTGTTTCTTTCTTGTAAATCTGTTTTAGTTCTTTGTAGATTCCAGATATTAGCCCTTTGTCAGATGGGTAGATTGTAAAATGTTTTTCCCATTCTGTTGCTTGCCAGTTCACTCTAATCATTGTTTCTTTTGCTGTATGTACAGAAGCTCTGGAGTTTAATAGATTCCATTTGTCTGTTCTGGCTTTTGTTGCCAATGCGTTTGGTGTTTTAGTCGTGAAGTCCTTGCCTATGCCTATGTCCTGAATGGTTTTGCCTAGGTTTTCTTTTAGGGCTTTTATGGTGTTAGGTCTTATGTTTAAGTCTTTAATCCATCTGGAGTTAATTTTAGTATAAGGTGTCAGGAAGGGGTCCAGTTTCTGCTTTCTGCACACTGCTAGCCAGTTTTCCCAACACCATTTATTAAACAGGGAATCCTTTCCCTGTTGCTTGTTTTTGTCAAAGATCATATGGTTGTAGATGTGTGGTGTTGTGTCCAGGACCTCTGTTCTGTTCCATTGGTCTATATCTCTGTTTTGGTACCAGTACCATGCTGTTTTGATTACTGTAGCCTTGTAGTATAGTTTGAAATTGGGCAGTGTGATGCCTCTGGCTTTTTTCTCTTTACTTAGGATTGTCTTGGCTATTTGGGCTCTCTTTTGGTTCCATATAAAGTTTAAGGTGGTTTTTTCCAGTTCTGTGAAGAAGCTCATTGGTAGCTTGATGGGGATAGCATTGAATCTATAAATTACTTTGGGCAGTATGGCCATTTTCACGATATTGATTCTTCCTAACCATGAGCATGGAATGTTTTTCCATCTGTGTCCTCTCTTATTTCCTTGAGCAGTGCTTTGCAGTTCTCCTTGCAGAGGTCCTTTACATCCTTTGTCAGTTTTATTCCTGGACATTTTATTCTCTTTGTAGCAATTGTGAATGGGAGTTTGCTCATGATTTGGCTCTCTGTTAGTCTGTTATTGGTGTATAGAAATGCTTGTGATTTCTGCACATTGATTTTGTATCCTGAGACTGCTGAAGTTGCTTATCAGTTTCAGGAGATTTTGGGCTGAGATGATGGGGTCTTCTAGATATAAAATCATGTTGTCTGCAAATAGAGACAATTTGACTTCCTCTTTTCCTAATTGAATACCATTTATTTTTTTTTTCTTGCCCTAATTTCTGTGGCTAGAACTTCCAACACTATTGAACAGGTGTGGTGAGAGAGGGATCCATGTCTAGTGCTGGATTTCAAAGGGAATGCTTTCAGTTTTTGCCCATTCAGTATGATATTGGCTGTAGGTTTGTCATAAATAGCTTTTTTTGTTTTGAGGTATGTTCCTTCAATACCTAGTTTATTGAGTGTTTAGCATAAAGGGCTGTTGAATTTTGTTGAAGGCCTTCTTTGCATCTATTGAGATAATCATGTGGTTTTTGTCTTTGATTCTGTTTATGTGGTAGATTACATTTATAGACTTGCGTATGTTGAACCAGGCTTGTATCCCTGGAATGAAGCCTACTTGATCGTGATGGATAATCTTTTTGATGTGCTGTTCCAATCGGTTTGCCAGTGTTTTATTGAATATTTTCGCATCTATGTTTATCATGGATATTGGCCTGAAATTTTCTTTTTTTGTTGAGTCTCTGCCAGGTTTTGGTATCAGGATGATGTTGGTCTCATAAAATGATTTGGGAAGGATTCCCTCTTTTTGTATTGTTTGGAATAGTTTCAGAAGGAATGGTACGAAGTCCTCTTTGTATGTCTGGTAGAATTCAACTATGAACCCATCTGGACCTGGACTTTTTTTGCTTGGTAGGCTATTAATTGCTGCCTCAACTTCAGCCCTTGTTATTGGTCTATTTAAGGTTTCAACTTCTTCCTGGTTTAGGCTTGGGAGGGTGCAAGTGTCCAGGAATTTATCAATTTATTTCAGGTTTACTGGTTTATGTGCATAGAGTTGTTTGTAGTAATCTCTGATTGTAGTTTGCATTTCTGTGGAATCAGTGGTGGTATCCCTTTTATCATTTTTTATTGCATCTATTTG